>CM068305.1:405000-612530 GCA_034768735.1 Schistosoma mekongi
CATCATCATCATCATCATCTCATCATCATCATCAACCTCTCCTCACAACAACATCAACAACAGCACCACCAACAACTAAACTCACTAAACCTAATTCAACCTATCACACACAACTTTTGTCAACCCTCAATGATGGACTGCCACAATACATGACAGTAAGAGGAAAGGGTCATACACATTCAATATTGCAGCATTCCAAATTCGCATAGACAACAACGTCTATCGAGAGTGCAGCTGCTAACACTAATTACCTACACAAATTTCTTATAACTTCAACACTCTCTCATCTACACACACATTAACACACAACAACAACAACAGCACCACCAACAACTAAACTCACTAAACCTAATTCAACCTATCACACACAACTTTTGTCAACCCTCAATGATGGACTGCCACAATACATGACAGTAAGAGGAAAGGGTCATACACATTCAATATTGCAGCATTCCAAATTCGCATAGACAACAACGTCTATCGAGAGTGCAGCTGCTAACACTAATTACCTACACAAATTTCTTATAACTTCAACACTCTCTCATCTACACACACATTAACACACAACAACAACCAGCACTATCGCTGTGCTCCAACCCGAATACGGACAATAAACTATCCGACGGTGTGATACACAGCTCAATATTTATGCCCATTACACTAGCGTCCATGGGCGACTACTATCAACCGAACAACACTCCACCTCAACAACACACTCATACTTAATCACAAACACATCATCATCATCATCTCATCATCATCATCAGCATCATCATCATCAGCATCATCATCATCATCATCATCATCATCATCAGCATCATCATCATCATCATCATCATCATCATCAGCATCATCATCATCAGCATCATCATCATCAGCATCATCATCATCATCAGCATCATCATCATCATCAGCATCATCATCATCAGCATCATCATCATCATCAGCATCATCATCATCAGCATCATCATCATCATCATCATCATCATCAGCATCATCATCATCAGCATCATCATCATCAACCTCTCCTCACAACAACATCAACAACAACAACAACAACAGCACCACCAACAACTAAACTCACTAAACCTAATTCAACCTATCACACACAACTTTTGTCAACCCTCAATGATGGACTGCCACAATACATGACAGTAAGAGGAAAGGGTCATACACATTCAATATTGCAGCATTCCAAATTCGCATAGACAACAACGTCTATCGAGAGTGCAGCTGCTAACACTAATTACCTACACAAATTTCTTATAACTTCAACACTCTCTCATCTACACACACATTAACACACAACAACAACCAGCACTATCGCTGTGCTCCAACCCGAATACGGACAATAAACTATCCGACGGTGTGATACACAGCTCAATATTTATGCCCATTACACTAGCGTCCATGGGCGACTACTATCAACCGAACAACACTCCACCTCAACAACACACTCATACTTAATCACAAACACATCATCATCATCAGCATCATCATCATCATCAGCATCATCATCATCATCATCAGCATCATCATCATCATCATCATCATCAGCATCATCATCATCATCATCATCATCAGCATCATCATCATCAGCATCATCATCATCAGCATCATCATCATCAGCATCATCATCATCATCATCATCATCATCAGCATCATCATCATCATCAGCATCATCATCATCAGCATCATCATCATCATCATCAGCATCATCATCATCATCAGCATCATCATCATCATCAGCATCATCATCATCATCATCAGCATCATCATCATCAGCATCATCATCATCATCATCATCATCAGCATCATCATCATCATCATCCCTCATACATTCGTAACAAGTACATATTTCTAATTACACAATATAACTATTTCAACTACTTACTGGAACTCTCATTCTTATGTCACCTATGGAATTATATTTTGAACCATATCTATAATATAACGTAATTCACCTTTAGAGTATTTACTTAATTCACTGGAAAATTACTTTATAGTCAACTTATTTTCTGCTTCATCTTCTAAATGAGCTATTGTTTACTGTCGATCAAATATTTCAATTCATAAGTACCGTGTCTATTAATATTGTGAGTTATCTTCAATGAATAGCCTATAGGTAGCTGATGAGAATAAATGCAACGAAACATCTGTTGAATTCAAAGTATTCTACAAGTGTTGGCATTATTGCATTATTCAAACATCAATTATTTCAGGCATATTAGAAGTGAAACGTTTTTCACCCACGTCTATGACTGATGGTCGTACTATGACACAAACTGATAGAGGTAGAGATTCAGATACTGCACTAAGGCACAGTGGCAGTTTTGATCTAATCTATAGCCGAGAAACCTGAAGGTTATTTGTTCAATTTCCTGGCAAAATTGAAAGTGTAAACCACTGGGTCTCATGATAGAATAAAATATCTGTGCAATGCTTCCTTGTATTCATTAGTGCCCAAATAGCATCAACATGTAACGAATACAAATATCTAGTCCTAATACCTATTTCTTAAAGTTCTAGTGATAATTCATGACTGGAGGAGTTCAGACATGTTAAGTGCGAGGCGGTTACCACTAATTCTAAGTATAAACTTATTGAAATAGCATAATAACGCAATGTAATAAGAGAGTAAGAGAAAAAAGTAATTATGGTGTCGTGAAATTAAATGTACGTTTACACGGTGATTGAGAGAGTTTACAATTATTTCTTTCTGAACACAAAAATCAGAGTTTACCTACTTATTATCTAAAACTTCAATAAACTGCAAAACACTGAAACTTGACTATTTACTTATCATCTTTAAGGGGGTGGATGGTGTCTGTCTAATGTTTTATATTCACGAAATATGTGGAAATTGAGCTACAATCAATTAATCAATGCCTGTTACCCCAAGCGGAGCATAGACCGCCCACCAGCATTCGCCAACCAACTCTGTCCTGGGCTTTCCTCTCAAGCTCTTTCCCAAGTGCTCTTTATTCTCTTCATGTCTGTTTCCAGTTCACGACGCAATGTGTTCCTGGGTCTTCCACTTTTTCTTTGACATTCAGGATTCCAAGTTAATGCTTGTTTTGTCACACAGTTTGATGATTTTCTATATGTGTGTCCAATCCACCACCAGCGTCGTTTCCGAATTTCTTCTTCGACTGGAAGTTGATTAGTTCTCTCCCATAGAAGGTTGTTGTTGATGGTATTTGGTCAATGAATCCGAAGTATCTAATTCAGGCAGTTGCTTATAAATACTTGTATCTACTGAAGGATGCTTTTCCTAGCTCTCCATGTTTCAGTTTCATACAACAGAACTGCTTTCACATTTGTATTGAAAATTTTGACTTTAATATTGACCGACAGTTGGTTTGAGTTGCAGATGTTATTGAGTTGTAGAAATGCTGGCCTTGCCTATCCAATCCACACCCTCACATCTGTATCAGACCCTCCTTGTTTGTCGATTATGCTAATTGATTTGTATTGGTCTAGGACTAATCATTCGTGTAAGTTCATAATTTTATTAACATAGAGGCCAAAATCTTCAAAGAGCTACTGTGCATTAACCATAAACAAGTTAATTAGTATACAACGGTTCACATTTCTAAATGATTATACATGACTGGTGTTTTCCTAAAAAAAACAAATCATTATGTTCGATTGGATATATCACAGACTGATGTTGGCAGGGTACCATTGAAAACCAGGGAGAACTGTATAGCTGTTTTGTTCTAGTGTGGAACACTTCAGCAGTGCTCACCCACGATTCCGCACCAGGAGCTTCAGGTTGACGGCGAAAGCTTTACCTTCGCATTGCACCACTGGGTCGGCATCCAATGGTAGAATTCCCACAAATTGATGGAAGTGGGAATTCTACCATTGGATGCCGACCCAGTAGTGCAGATGGTTAGGCGTTCGTCGTCAACCTGGAGCCCCTGGTGCGGAATCGTGGATGCGCACTGCTGAAGAGTTCCACACTAGAACGAAACAGCTGTCCAGTGCTCCCTGGTTTTCAATGGTACCCTGCCAACATCAATCTGTGATATATCCAATCAAATAAAATAACCAATCTCCACAAAAATAACCATCCCAATTAAATCATTATATGATGTTAATTGATTTCCACTAAATTCAACAGATTCTTAATACAGGTTTCATTTTAACCATAATCACTTGTATCCCAGTAACTGAGTTACATGAGAATTCACTAAATTCTACTGGAAATATTCCAATAACCAGTGTAGTTTAAACATTTCGAGATATGATGCCTTTAACAACGATTGATTGGGTTATCTGCTTTATATACATAATACCACACCTTTATAACTGAAACTTTTCGGTTCCGTATACTTTAAGGTCACAATTTTAACTATTTGAAGAAGTTCAAATGCAAATGAAGTAACCTGACAGTGTTTATTGCTTTTATATGTTTTTCAGATTACTTAACAAAATCTAATTTAAGTATGCCGATTTCATGACTACGTCACTTCATTACTGTATTATAAATATATGCTGGAATGTCACTACTCCGAAACCAGTCAATTTAGGTAACCCATTCCTACTAGGGTAGTGGTGGTGGTGGGGGTGGTATTCATGAAACGTGAAACTCAGTATCAACATTTGTAGAATGTGAAACTGACTGTTATGTGATAGAATTATCCAGAAGCATCAGTTTCTTCATGACTGAAGGTACGCATTGTTGTCTACTACGCACGAACTACGTCCCATTACTGCATAGTTTGCATAATATAAATTTACAACTGGCCATAATGCAATTTACTTGATAGGATTTGATAAACACTGTAAAGGACTAGTGTTATATATTGACTAGATGGCCAGTTTATTCTTCGGTACTGCATTATAATTCATACTGTAACTTATAACTAGTCTCACGCAGGCTTTAGTCTTAGACACGAATTCGACTGATTGATTAAGAACCAGATATGTTAGACATAAAGCAGTTTACAGAAATACCAAGTAACGAATGTAATTATCCCATCCCTACAAAACATCAACCGTGAGCTAAGTATCTCAGCGGTAACACGCATGACTATTAAGGTAAATAACTTGAGTTCAAACCACCAAAGAAACCTCGGTTGTGATTACAACCCCAATGACATCATCATAACAACTACTAACTGGTACACAACCTATACTGAACAGGCTTTTCTGCTTAACTAACATTTACATGCCAAAAAATGCAAATTTTAATCAACTGAAAATATGTACTTGTAAAAAACGTACAATAGTTTACACGAAATTGCGTATTCTCGCCGTATACAGACCTAAATATACACACCAAAGCACATCCCTATGTATTGCTTATTAATCAATGTCTACATTAGCACACACACACTATATATATATACATATACAGCAGACTATGATCTTAGTTTCGCTGATGTTCCTGTTGTTATGATTATGTAAATCTCAATAGGAGAACAGTAGACTACATGCAATAACAACAATCACTTACTAATAGGATAATGGTGTTAACACTTTATAGTACAGTAGTTATTCTATGCTGTTTGTGTTTTATTCACTTTTTACAAACAAAAACTTTTCTTTTGCCAAATATTTTTACTATTGTTTGTATTGATCTATATTCCTTCTTGATGGATTCCAATTTGAAGGTGAATTCCGATTAGATTTACTTGATAATTGCCTTATAAGTATAGGGAATTAACACACATGTACACAGGTTGAATTGAGTACTTACAATATGATAAGTGAATAAATTAGTCAAAGTGTATCATTTAAAGTTACTTTAAGATGGATTATTTTATAGGCACATTCTGATTAGTGAATAGTGACAGTGATCTCGGATGTTAATAAGGGTATGAGAGAGATTATTACTTTGCGGCTGGTAACACAGTGGGAGGGTTCTGCATCATTATGCTAGTTGTTCTACAGAATGCATAAACACCTATAGGACACAATCTTCATGTTAAGATGTAAATTATGATCTATCTTCACATGCAGAAATATCAATTTTGATAGAAACCAGTACCTGAAACCCCAACACTATAGCCGTTTTTCTACGCCGTGCGTGTCTACCATGTGATCCCTAATCCCCAGGCTGGATAGAGAAACACAAGATAGGTGAACCAATAACCACCCAGTCCAATTATATTTTACTCAGTCGTCTACATACACTTAAAATCTGACTATGTAGCGCATCAATAATAAGAATAACATTCATATAAAAGCAGAATAACGACTAAGAACTGATGGAATAAATACATTGTTAATTCGTTTATATTGTTGAATGGAAAGCAACATGATGACAGTTAATGGGTCTAATTAGAGAATAGGTCAAGGGTAACATGCCAGTAATAGAAATGAAATAATCAGTTTACATGTATTCAGACTGAATGAAATAATCTGATGGAACTTTCTATACAATTTAGTTTAGTCAAAATATTTTCAACATCAATCTAACCTTTAAGAAGCCCAATATTTACTACAAATATTTGTACTTATTGAATAACACATACATAAGCAATATACAGGTCAGATTCGACTACAGAGTTTTGGAAACATATAAACTATCAGTAGTATGATAGTTTACTGCCAAAATCATGATGTTAAAAAATTTAAACTAACTTAAGGAGAATGGCAAAACTACTTCATGAAGTATAACCACTAATATTAGGCGCTTGGGATCATATGTGAAGTGCTGATCATAGAGATTAAAGAGACATTATAAATTGAAAATAATATTAGATGGTGAACGAAGAGATCTCATTAGGTGTATGGTCAGTTATCATTCTCCATTTTCGAACAATGTAGAGGGATAAATGTTCTTAAAATAACAAGATAACTTGTGAGATAACAGAGCCTATAAAACATCATCGTTTTATGGGTGGTTCTTGATTTATTAATACCTGAAGTTTACAAAGGCTGGTCTGTTTGATATAAATCGATTAAAGTTGAAAATGTGAATTATCGGATTCTAGAGTAGTAGTTTTGATGATAACACCATCACCAATTATATACTTGATTTCCTATCTGTGTTGTGCCTACCTTCTAATATGTGACTTTAAACGGTAAAGAAACAAAATTTCAATGATAAGTACTTTAGATTAATTCATAATCTAATATCCATTAGTGATATGAGGTGAATTTATGCGTAAAGTGTTACTAGTCTTGATTCCACAGTGTAAAACTGGTTTTAAAATAACATCAATGCGATGTCATTTTATTGAGGAGATATTACTAACTCATGGATCCATATGTTTCTCAAGGTGATATTAGTTTGTACTGTAGATTTACTTTTAAAAGGTTTAATTACTAAAATATAATTGACACAGAACTCTAATGATCATCAGCTAACTTATGCATAGTTATCTTCCTGTTGATTTGTTACGAACCGAAATTGATCAGTCTCTGTTGACATATGTGCATCTTGAGCGGATCACCTCGATATAGAGATAGTTCGCAAGTAGTGTGTGAGTTGAATTTTGACTGGTATGTGGAATCAAGAACGACTGTTTAGCTCTATTCGGGACTCATCAGTTGGATGTACCTGCATCCCAATGTTAATATTTTCACAGTGACTTCAACTCAGTTCATCCCGTGTCAAGCCCCATTGCATTCACCACTAGGATGAAGTTACATCCAAATGTCGTTTTCTAAATAGGACGAAACGCGCGTCATGGATCCCGTTTACCAGCCACAATCCAAATCAAACATTTAGGATAGTTAATTTACTTCAATAAAATTTGAATTACATTTAACAAGTCACCATAATTCAGTTGTAAACATGAAGTAAACATTATTAGGATGTTGATTTTATGAGGTTTTGGCTAACTGCGCATGCATAGTGTATCAATTTTTGGAGAAAAAGGAGATGTGATTATATGCTACAAACTAAATACGAAGAAATCCTGCTTTTGTCAAAATTAGATCCATAATGACATGATAAGTAACTGAAGCCCGTTGGATCTGGTTTACTAGGAAGAAGCAGTCGAAACAGTTGAAGTATCATGTAAAAGTATATCCTGAAGAGATTCAGACACTTTTGGAGGTTAGTGATTGAAATGACCTTGGGTGTGACTGTGTATAGGGAATATATGAGATGAACGAGGTAGGAAAATAGACATCTTGCGATTAAGAGAACCATTCGTACTTGTACTATAACTACGAACTGACTACAAGGACACTGACTGGTTGACACGGTGCCATTGTGGCAAAAGACTCCCTTAAAGGTAGAGAGCAAGAAAGCAACTACATCAAATAAGAGTCAATCCCAAGACTTTGATTGAGTAGGAACAAAGGCTTGTATATATCACAAACTGGACTATTTAACAAAAGAAATACAAAAGCACATTAAAGACTGAACAAATGAAGGTTTGTGTATCTTAGTCGGATCATAGATCTATAATAAAGCGATAATAACTCTGGAAGCAGAACAGATATGACTATCAGTAATGAATCAATGAAAAGCTTACAGTTTAAGCGATACAAATAACATAGTTACTAAATGCTAGACAGATACAGATTTTGTCACAAACAATACATTTCATAGATTATGATTCCAGATTCTTCGTCTTGTTAGAACACTGATTATCATGTAACCAATTTTATAGATAATAAACTTGTCGATATCAGCCATGTTAGACAGATACTAAATGGTAGCATTTAGGTAATAATGCATTTATCACAAATAATAGAATGTTATACTTTAATTATTTGTTTTATCTTCTTTCATTTTGTTATCTGATGTTATCTGATTTTCGTTGTAATTTCGACATCATCAAAGAGAGAAAAGTTAGCGTTTTTTTTAGCAGGCTCGGGTTTTACGGGATGGGAATGCTAGCCCCATGCCCAACCCTCCTCCTTTACCCGGGCTTGGGACCGGCAGTAACCCTTGGAGAGCTACAGGCGGAGTTAGGGAACATATAACAGCATTATTTCATCGTAGTGTATAACTTCTTAGTAATGAAGACCTTCAATTTATTGTGTAATCAAAAAGTCCCTGATTTGATTATTCAGTCAAATTAAGAATATATTCACTACAACTGAGGATTAGTAACTGTTCATTACCCTGTAGTCTTAAATAGTACTCGACTGAGATCAATCTGTGATGATTACAAAGAACAAAATTAAACACCGAACGACACAAAACTACCTCGACTCACTTGAATATCAAATTCACTGACTTAAGTCATTTAGCAACTATTTTATGCACTTTATTTGTGATCAACAAAGGCGATCGAAAAACAGGCATTTTAAATTGGAACTGTACATCAACTTCATTGATTATGAGAAGGCGTTCGATAGTGTAGACAGGAGAACACTATGGAAACATCTTCGATACTACGGTGTACCAGAGAAACTCGTCAACATCATCCGGAACTCTTGTGACGGAACACAGTGCAAAATTGTGCATGAAAAATAACTAAGAAATGCATTCCCAGTGAGGAGGACCGGAGTCAGACAAGGTTTCCTGCTCTCACCTTTTCTCTTCCTTCTAGTGGTTGACTAGATCATAAAGACCTCCACACCTGTGAGAATACACGGAATTCAATTGACAAGTAGGATGTAACTTGATGATTTAGACTTCGCGAATGATCTAGCTCTTCTAGCACATACACACCAACAAATGCAAGCGAAGACAACCAGTGTAGCAGCAACCTCAGCATCAGTGGGCCTGAACTTACATAAAGGAAAGAGCAAGATCCTCAAATACAACACAGGGAGCACCAACCCAATTGAACTTGATGGAGAAACTCTGGAAGAAGTGGACACTTTCACGTACCTGGGGAGCATCATCGATAAACAAGGAGAGTCCGATGAAGATATAAATGATGGGAATGATTGGCAAAGCCAGGGCAGCATTCTTCAGTTGAAAAACGTATGGGACTCAAAGCAAATATAAACTAACCTCAAAGTCACACTCTTCAATTCGGGCGTGAAGGCAGTCCTGCTGTATGGAGCTGAAACTTGGAGAATAACTGCAAACATCATCAGAAGGGATCGAGTATTTATAATCAACTGTCTACGCAAGATGCTGAAAGTGTGTTGACCGGAAACCATCAGTAACAGCCTACTATGGGAAAGCACAAACCAACTTCCAGCCGAAGAGGAAATTAGAAAACGTAGTTGAAAATGGATTGGATATACATTGAGGAAACTATCAGACTGCATCACGAGACAAGCATTCATATGGAACCCTGTTGAGAATCGGAAAACAGGAAGGCCGAAGGACACACGACATCGAAAATGGGAAGCAGGCATTAAAATGATAAACAACAACTGGAAATAGCTGGAAAGGATTGCTCAGGACAGAGTTGAATGGAGGATCCTTGTGAGCAGCCTATGCTTCTCAGTGAGGAGTAACTGGCGAAAGTAAAGTAAGTAAAGAGAGAAATAGAATTTTATGTAGTTGTTTTATTACTTTCATTTTGTCAACTTTAACAAACAATTCAAACAAAAACATCATATGTAGAACAGAAATGTTCTTAAGAAATTACAACTCTATAAATAAGACTAAATAAACATAAAGAAGAATTTATTGCCTTTTCTTTATTACTTCACTTCATGTGAATTATGATTACAAATAAAACTACTACTACTACTGCTACTAATACTACTAACAATAACAATAACTAGATAACATGATGATTTATTGTTAGTGCATTTTGTTCATCTATCTATCTATCTATCTGTCCTTGTGCTAGGGTTTTCGCGAATTAAATAAACACCTTGATACCTGCTACCGAACGTATGACCAATGACACAACAACAGGTAAGCTAAGCTACTCACAGCGCTCTGGGCCAGCTAACTAGAGGGTGAAGTCTAAAGTCAGTAAAAGCGTTTAATTCCACAGGCAGCCTAGCAGACGGAATGACAATCACACATCTCATGCGTATATATACAAAAAAAGAGAACGTCCTTGGAATGCTACAAACAGCGTACTAAAATAAACAACGAACCAATAAGATTTAGCGTCTCACTAAGTGGGAAACACAAAATGAAGGTGAAAAGGAAACTTTTTGGCACGAAAAACGACAAATTTAAATTTACACAAATAAATGACAAAAGTAACAAATTTACCAACAGAATTCTAGTAATCTGACATCCCCAACACTTTGATCTATCTATCTATGGATTCGTTAAAACTACAATGGTCTCTGCTCAAAGTTCACTCTTCGTCAATATCATATTTCAACTCGTGGATCATTATAGCACATTTTACTTAGTAATAATTACTCAAACGTTAAGATTAATCTCTGAATCCTACATGATGTGTATTCTTTTCTTATGATATCAGTTATTAGTTTTCTAACATGTTTTGTTGAATAGATTGAAACTAATGTGAAACTGATTTTCTCTTTTACTTTCTTCAAATATTGTACGATAGCCTTTTTCGCTTGTTAGCTTTTCCATTGAATCATTCATTTTACACTATAAACTATATTTTCATTTACTGAATACATTATCCTAGAAAACAGAAGACTCTATTTAAAAAGAACAGAATAAAAAATAAACAAAAGAAGAAAATCAAACAAGAGAAAGAATCACTATACAATTACAACTATACGTTTAAACAATATGATTAATATACTTAACCTTTGAATTACTTCATCATTCAATATTCATTGTCCAATATTCATGTAGTTCACTTCAATTATACATAACATTTCAACACAAACCCAAATGTTACAGAATTCAATGTTTTCATTTCATAGATACTACTCATAAAGATTCTTATAACTGTTACAGTGATTGATTTCTTGATAGCTTTGATGTTGTATATCATGAATATAAGATGTGAATGCCAAAACGACTAAGTTAGTAATATTTATTTTGGTGAATTAAGATTGTAGTTAGTAATGGTATTGCATGTTTCTTCCACTTTGCAGCTTATCAGCTGGATATATCTGATACTCTTCGTTTCAAACGCGAAAGTTTACTGGCTTTGCTTCCTTAAAGGAACACAAACAGCAGGATTCAATATCGATACGGTCTCTTAAAGATAAATATACGTTCATGAATAATGATCCTGTAGCACAAGTTAAATTGTGCCATACTTATCGCCCAGTATCAAAGAAACTTTCCACAAGAAGTTTTAGTATTTTCACTGTTATGCAGTCTGTGACGAATGAAAACAACAAAATTTGTGAAGAGAAACTGATTGTTATAAATCAAAGTTGTCATGGATTATGTTGATATTTGGGGTGATGAAGTAGAATTTCCTTACTGAATAAGATTGATTTATATTAGCTGAGCTATATAGATTGTTATTGTGGGGGGGGGGGAAGAGGGTGGTCATAACTGCTCCATACGTCTAGATGTTCAACATGTTCTCCTACAGCATATTATTTATTTATTCTCTTCAGAAATACGACATCCAGATAATACGATAACATGGTTCAGTTAAGAGATCTCCTCTCAGTAATTTCTTTTTCAAACCTGTACAGTAGCATATTTAAATTAACATGATTTCAATCACATAGTTACAACTGGTTAAACGCGGTAACAAAACGAGGTCAACATAAAATTATTATTAGTCAAGAAAATTTTTTTAACGCCGTTAGAGAATGAATGTGATGGCAACTAGACGGTGAATATGCGATTTGGTTGGGTTAATTGATCCATTTACAGAAAATACACATGGAATAATCAACTAATTTGTCTCTATAGCTGGGTCTCATCAGTAGGAAGCGAAAATTGGTCATGATTCTTGCCTCAATGAATATGAGAAATCTGTTGAAAATAAGTTTTCAAAAAGATTTGTTGACAAAACTTGTAACCTAAACCTCTGAGAAAACCAGCTATCACTGTATCAAAGAAGGGACTCTACCTAAATGTCGACTTCAAAGATGATATTCTAAAGAAAATAAATCTCTAATGCCGTTAGAAGGAATATTTTTGTAGGCATTCCGAGAAATGAGTTTTCAAGTCGGTCACTACTTATAAACAACTCAAAGGATAAACTATCACATTTGAACTCTTCAATACGCATCAATAAATTCACTTGTTACTATGCATCAAAGTATATTGGTCGTTCAATTCGTACTCTATACAAAAAAGTTTAATAGCACATTCCCGCCAGGTTGAGGTTGCATTAGAGAATCTACTTAATACTAACCATCAGACTAGTAAGAATACATCTTTCAAAGTACTGTAAACAGGTACCTTTGAAAAGCAGTATGTTTTAGGCACTTATGTATTGCTGAAGAGAATTGTCCATCGACTTAGTTTACCACGGACCTAGTTAGTGAGTTTTCATATAATATTATCATTTAATTGTTATTCTTATACTGTTTGCACTTATCATTTACTTAGAAAAATTGATTATCCATTCTCTTTCACTGTCTTACCCAGCATTAGTTAACTTAATTGATTTCATCATGTTTCTATGTTCATGTAGACTTACTTCATTGTTCATAAATCGTTTTATAGCACTGATTACACTTCATCTCAAAAAGATTAACTTATCAATTAACTTAATATAATTGTCTATTTTCTAACTAGTTTCCATGATTCAGAATACTGCGTTACAATAGTAATGAAAATACTACAAATGCCTTCAGAACTAGGAACCATAGTAGCATCATTATTAAAATCTTACAATACTACATCCCAATAATATTATCATCTATGGTTCCAATTACTAACTGATAAAACAATATTCTTAAAATAGTTACTGGAGGGGTGGGGGAGATTATTTGATTTTTGACAACACACATTACCATTTTGAAGTGGGACACAACTGAAAGTTAAAGGGGGATTTCTACAGTACATTGTAATCCTCAACAGCTTCCAATTACGTGTAATATTTCAGTGGATTAGCTTATCCTGCTGGTCATACTAATTAGGATGTTCTTTTGTTAGAAACATTCTTATCGATTATGAGTGAGTGATATTCACTAGAACCTTTTGGCAGTCACAATCTAAGTAACGAGATGTGAATACAAATATTGTGCAACAACGAAATTGTATTAAATTAGATAGTAATAATTAATAGCCAGGAGCTGTGGTGATAAGCTCATCAAGAATATATTGTAATGAATTAACAATTAATAGACTGCTATTTGGATTCAGAATGGAAATATACTAGAGCAACTAACAATTGTAATAGAAATCTATTGCCTGGACTTGTAGTGTAATGAAAATTTTCCAAAATTATAGTAATCACTGTAGATACTTTCCAAATAGTAATGTTTTCCATAATATTCACTGTAAATATAGTTTATGTGACTAATGCAATGAGAGACACAATCATTCATAAGTATAAAGGTCTTTTAATGAAAGCACATAATTAATGAATATATGGGCTACGTAATAACTAGCAAGGTTGTCTTTTAACGTATCGGGTTACCAACTCCATGCCCCACCTTTCTCTTTTGTCCGGGATCGGAACCGGCAGTAACCCTAGTAGCGGGATTCCAGACAGACAGAATTAGTTGCAGAATGCTGGTCGGTTGCCTATGCTCCACCAAATGTATCAAGTGTCGATTGGTTGTCATTTCCCACTCATGAACTATAAATAATTCATTGTGTGCAAGTTACTTTGCTTCACTATCATTGTTGCCTTTGTTCAGTACTGATGTTATTTTCCTAATTCATTAGCTGTTTTATATGTACATAAATGTGTGGTATATAAATTGACTCTATTTATTTTGTGTTCTATTCTGCTTGGGACTAGCACGATCAGAAAAGACTTAAGGACATCACCCAATCAGTCTTACTGTTCATGGTCATAGTATTGGTCCCCGCTGTCTCACAAACGATTTGGTTAACGGTGTCCGTACTAGTATGTATTCATGACACACTACTTTCGTCGTCTAAAGATAAGAGAATAACGCTGGAGTGTATATGCTTACGTTTGATTGGCTTTATGAACATTCGTTGGTTTAAACTGTATAGTTTTATTAACAGTAGTTCATCCTATCGGTAACGTAGCACAAACACAATGTATTTACAGATTGTTTTTAAACTGATTAGGAGCAATTGGTAGCGTCCACACTGAAGTTTAGCCTAATGATGACTTGAATTTAATACCAAAAACCTACCTAAGTTATACAACTATTGAAGATCACAAAGTGATAAATAGGTGTTTCTTCCGAGTATGGGACTCTTAGCCAGTTGAGACCTATGATCCAGTCAGGGGTGAGTGGACAAAAGACCGTTAGATTTTGTAGTGAACTCTTGACTACAGTTTGGTTTTACTAGCTTCAATCAATTTGCCGCATACTGGTAGGCAGCTACGACATATTCTACATGGTTGGACTCCCCTGATGGAATCTTAGGTGGGAAAATATATACTACGACGATGAAATTGCCTAGTGCTTCCTGGTTCTCAATAATTGTATAACCCACGTCAATTAATTGCATCAAATTCGAATTTAATAAAGTCATGCTTACTAAACAAACGGTAATATCTGCTCAGCACTAATTAAACAGAAGTGTTACTCGACTGGGCATTTTCTGTTTTGAAATCATAAATTTTACTGATCAACCATGGTGAACAATATTTCCTAAATAACTTACGTAATCTCTTGCTTGTAGATATTTCAATGATTCATTGAATTTACAATAGTGTCTGTATCCTAAAATGCCAATCAAACAAGGTAAGTGGAAAATATATGCTAATGGTACGAAGATTTAGTGTTCCATTCTTTGGATACATTCGAGACTCGGTAAACGACTGAGTTCAAAACTTAGCGACCACAACGCCATCAGACAACTACTGTGTCGAAACCAAATAGTTTGTATAATTAACCTCAGTCAATCGCCAAAGCAACTCTCTGGTGTTTAAATATCCAATAGTTGATGTCAATCAAAGGTTATAACCAATACTCTAAGCAGTGACACGACTTATTAAGCACAGATTCGTGTGAGGTCTAGTGATGCTGCTGAAACTGAAGTTGGCCACGAACATACGGTTAACGTCTTAACTACTATACTTAATAGTTCCATATAAATAGTTGTACAGGGGTTCTGAAATTAATATATTTCACCAATTTTTGTAGTATTTTCATGAAAGGCATATATTAAATAAATTCGTGTCAGGTCCTTTATAGTAACGATCAAATCCTATCGTTCAAGTCAAAATGTGGTCACTGATGTAGGCGATTGAACACCTCATACACTACATTTAAATGATTGGAGATGGTCGGCATACAAAAACCTGATCAAGCTAGATTACGCGATAGTTATCATTCTACAATAAATAATCCTTGAAATCTAGACGGAACTACTGCTGACTGTGGATTCAAACGAGCATCATCCTGTTTTTAAAGACTAACACGATACCACTGAACTATATGTGAATCTTCTGTTAAACGGACCTATTATGCATTAGAGTTGAAACCAGTTCATTTCACTCAATATTACAATTAAAATAGTTGAGAAATAAAGGGAAACTGCATTGATACACCTTAAAATGATCTGCATATACTGCTGCATATTGTTGTATAACTAGACTATCATTTTTATTCACATTCACAACACAACTTAATACAAACTAACAATCGTGTTACGATAACACAACTACCACCTAAAAAATAATTACCATAAAGTAGTCAAGGGAAAATTTATCATGAAGTTATCGGGACCAACACACACACACACACACAACTCAGTACAATGGGTTTCAGTGATCAATAAATAGTCAAATTGCACTGTCTGTTGAAAACAAACTGGGTATGCAAATAAAAGGAAATAAAGTGAAAATCAAAGTTTCTTTATTACCTTTCGGTAAATGAAATGAAGTGGAAAAAAAATCTATGCTCAAGCGTTTATATGTATGAGAGACTGAAAAGAAAAGAGGATATTCATTAAAGCAAAAGATAGTCTAGTTCTGTGTTTACAAATATGAGGCTGTTGAAAGTATCATTAGATAATACGGTAATAAGTAAATGGGAAAAAAGAATTGGGACATAACCTTTCAATAGTTGTTACACTGAAGACATTCCGACTACAAACCTTTAAACGAGTATCTTTTAATAGTCCAATCGTAAAGTAGATAAGAAAAGATTGTAATTGTAACAAACAGGAGGAAGGCCCCCCCCCAGATAATAAGCAATCGTTGTTAGTCATTTTGGGAGTAAAAGTAATAACACGAAAGCAATAGCAACATTAAATCTAAATAAGTGTCATGCACAAATAAAGTGGTATGCATGTAAAACAAAACTACTGAATTGTACGGAAATGAAGTTAACATTAACACTACTACAACTAATAATGTGTAAAATAACTGTATATTTGCTCATATGTATGTGAAGAGGAAGACGAAACTGTCTTGAACGACAAAAGAAACAGTAAAAGAAAAGAAAACAAACAATAATTAGTACAAAAAAATAATGAAATAATCAATCAATGTCTGTCGTTATGGCCAAAGAGAGTAGACTAGAATGAAATTCCAGTGGGATTTTTGTACGCGATACATTATGATATTGAATAATCGACCTTTTAGTCATGGAACAAAGAAGTACTACATAGTATGTATGTATATATAAATGCATTGAAAACACCAACAAACCAATCAAACTGAAGGAAAGAACAAACCAAACTTTTCTTTTTGACTAGATATTTTTATATGAATGTATCCGCTGCATTTTCATATACTATGTATTGTAACGCTTAACGACCACACTCAGAACACATAATCATATCATCACTGGTAAGAAAACCTCTACCGACTAGATTAGAATTACACTTTCCGCATAGAAAACATTCTGAATGCCAGTGACGATCTTCAAATGAAATGAATTTACAACCACCAAATCCTATGAAAAATTAGTCAAAAAAAAACAAAAAGACATCAAAAGTAAATGCGATTTTGTAATTTACTAAAATGGGAAGCACCATTATACAATCAGTTAATTGGTTCACATACCTCCTTAGCTCATTTTAAGGATAGTGGCGAACTCCCCACCAGAGAACTAACCGAGTTCTTTGAGGTCATTTTCTCGGTTTCTAGAGAGGTCATAAATGATTACTGTTGAGTCCTACACTAGGAAGAAACAGCCGTCGAGTGGTTATTGGCTTTCAATGGTTCTTAAACTATAATTATGATATGAAACTTCAATATAAGGATGAAAATAAATTTAATTTAAGACCTTAATTTGATAATACGAATTGGGCTGAATTCGACATGACCGCATCGAATGTAATATAGTTACTAACAAATGGTAATGTATAAAATCGCGCAGAAAATCGCGGTTTGACTGAAACTAGGGATATGAACAGTTTAAATGTGGAGCATTTCAGTTGACTCTGTACTCGATCTCCAACAAGGTTACAGATGTGTGGTGCTAAGGGGTCCATGACTAGGACGAAACACTTGTCTATCACTTCAGAGCTTTTATTGATTGTCTACCTAAGTGTCTGATTTATTTCATCACTTGGTGACTAATCGGAAAACTATCTCTTGTTAAAGTAAAATCGAATGTGCATTGATAGTAGAAGAGGCTATTTTGAGCGCACAAAATGATACAAAACAAATGAGATTCAAAACAGTAGAGTAATTATGCAATAGAAAAGTCGTTGTTAACTAAATGACTAACTGAAAAGGTAACCAACTAGATGATTAACAGATTTCTGTACACGCTACTATGTATGAACTCAGTAGCTCAATGTAGAACGCAACGGTATTTGACTAAGTCTAAGTACCAGTGTGTACACCAAAAAATGTAACTAATGGGATGAAATGCACTTTTTGGATTCTACATGCCGACCTCAATCCGACTTTAATAATACTTGTGAACTACTACTCTATAGTGTCAATCTGCTCAGGATGCACATACAGCATTATAGACTGATCAGTTTCAGTAATGGAAACTAAAGATTTCAAATATCTTTGAAACCAACTAGCAACCGATAACTTATCGGTCATCACATCCTACTTAAAGGTTTAAATATTAGCGGAAATTCTAAACAATTAATAACTTTTTTAAAATAATTTAGTACAAATAAACTAGCAAACAAACATGACATATACAGGCATCAGCTTAAATTACATCATATAAGCACAAGAGGAGAGTGAGAATGAAATTATCAAGATGAATACCAACATTGTGGGAATAATATTAGTAGCAGTATAAGGGGTAGTAAGAAAATCGTGTATAGAGAAAATGTTTCCAGCAAAAAGAATGAATAAGAGGAATGGAAATTAATTGAAGCAATCAACGGATTCAGTCACTTCACTTAATAGTAAAAACTATTTCACCTACAGACCATAGCTGCTTAATGGAAATAGCAACTAAAAAGTAAATGGCCTTATATCACGTACTGACTTTAGCTGAAAAACTATGAAGCATCGAACAAGTATCTCATTTTATTATGGAACCACTCACCAGTATACGACTACAACTCCATCAGGGATTGAATTTAAGATCACTAATGACCTCATAGAAGTATGTTATTAGTAGACATGTAGACTGAAAATTATTAATCCACTTTTTAATTATAGTTCCCAACAATAATGCACTGCCACTACCGGTACATGTTAATATCTCAATATAGTTCAGTCCCACCGGTTACAGTTTGTCAACAGAATGCTGTGGATACCTATGAAACTTAATCACCAATTAGTAATAGATTATTACTATTATCATCAAGAAGGGAAAGATGATTATAAAACAGACTAAATGTAGTAAGATAATATTTGAATAATACCGCAAATGCTTTTGGTGGGAAATGCAAAAGATCAATCTAGTCAGCTATAGGCAGAGCACAATCAAGCAACTAAAACTGCATCGGTTCGAACTGCCATAACATATCCGACGAAATTATCAAAATGAATACCAATAGAAATATGAATGCTAGTAAAATGTAATTAAACAAAGAATATGATTCCAAGATAAAAAATGAGTTCAAAACCTAAGGAAAGACAAAAATTGAATTCATTTGTAGTAATGCGGACGATTCTCAGTCATGTTTATCCAGCATCCACAACCTTTGGATGCTGTTAACGCGCGGACTCCAGGTAGTCTGTACATACATTTAGACGAAGAGCCAAACACTTAATCATTATACATAGGATAAAGTTATCTTTTCTAAAAAAAATACTGAAAGGATTACCAGTAATAGGCTTGGTACATTTTGTGCATTTTTTCGCGAACAATTCACCATAACAATCAGCACAGTATGGTTGTTCATCTTTCGAGGTGAA
The DNA here is from genome assembly GCA_034768735.1 of Schistosoma mekongi. Taxonomy (NCBI): domain Eukaryota; kingdom Metazoa; phylum Platyhelminthes; class Trematoda; order Strigeidida; family Schistosomatidae; genus Schistosoma; species Schistosoma mekongi. The sequence goes on from CM068305.1 coordinate 425,124, forward strand.
TTTTAATCCTGCCAATTGTTTTCCACAACTAGTACAAGTAAAACATTCTTTATGCCATGGATTCCCTTTGTATGTGACTCCACCACGACGTATAACCTGACAAGATATGTAGTGATACAAATGTGAATGAAATAAGAAAAAAAATTCAAATTAACAAATTTCACCACTAAAAAGAACAACCATTTACTATTTTCTTTTTCAGCAGACTGTTAATCTCTTATTAGCATAGACGGTGAGTATAACATTTTTTAGAGGTTGATTAAGGTACGTCATGCTAGTCAAACATAAAAATTGTTAAAATATATTGAATTATAATTTTGACATGCATCATTTATCACTAATACTAAGCATCACTCTGATTTAATTTAAGTCTTATACTACGAAAATTAACGGTTGTCAAAGGATTTAATTCAACCGGATGTGGCGAAACATACAAATAAGTATGTAGGCAGGATTTAACAGTTCAATGCAAAGTAAATGGCCTATAAAAATGACTTCCGTCTACGGGATATGAAAATTATTCATAAACAACTTAGAATCTGTTAGTTGTGTGTTACACCAAGTTGACACATTACATTAACATTACTACATCAATTTCCCAAAATGAATACCAGAATATAGTTCAACAATAGAAAATGAAACAAGGGTGTGTATGAAAGAGCCAATGGAACTTAAGGTTTAGGTGAAAATAAAGAGTGAATACATCAGCACCACTGTGATCGCGTCATGTCACCTAATGTCTCAAATTACCAATCACTTGGACCCTAACAAGGTATTCTGGATTAACCAATCCAATGGCTTTGGCCGGCGTCAACGACTTCATGGAGTCGTTTCAATGCTGAATAATTAAGAGGAAATGATGTGAGTGGAACAGAAGCTAAACGACGACAATTTAATGTATACAAGGTAAAGTTCAGTAATTTAAAATACTTTCATTTCACATGAATCCATTAGTTCTATACTGTTTGACAAGTACATTACGAATCAAATTATTCTTTAAAATACATCCAAATAATCCCGATTCGGACTTGTGTGCACGTTACTGATAGTAGGATACTAGTGAGGTTTTATCAACCAATGGTGGGTCAGTGTCTAAGGAAATCTCAGCTCGGATTTAGAAAACTCGCTTGGCTTTTGCCAACATATGTCACTTGTGGTGCAAATGAGATATTTGTCCACCATCGAAAATTCGAGTGTACTGAGTAGCAGTCCCCTCTGTGGATGGGTAACGTGGGTCCAGATTCTAAGGCCTATTATTCCTTCACATACACCTTTGCTATATTCCTCCCCTGTTCTATTGTATTCCACTGTCGTGTTATTCTTGTAAATTTGATCCCGTCGTGTTAATGTGGTATGGCGACTTGGACCTATGTACATGTGCCAAATCTTAAGTTGTCCATAATTGACTGACTGAATGAACAACTGACCGAAGTTACTGTACAGACTCTAATCAGATAGTCTGCTCTGACCAAAAAGGCTCAACCTAACAGTCAATAACTTCATGGACAGATATCACATTCCTTACTCCTACTCCAGTTACCCTCGGACATCAAGGTACGGAGTAGTTAAATATATGTAATACATGTCCAGACCGTTAAAGTTGATATAGAGTAACAGCCTTATAAATTGACCTGAAATGTGACTATTTACTTTATAACGTTTATTGAAATAGTGTAAACATACTTCTGAACATTTACTACAGCGTTGAGCGTATTTCGCTTCATAACATGGTACACATACGACTTGATTTTCACGTGGAATGAAACTTTTTGCACCAATTGGTTGTTTACACTCTACGCACAAAAAGCATTCTTCATGCCATTGTTGTCCACGATATTCATATTTTCTCATTCCAGCTTTGAATACACCTTGACAACCATCACATCTTGCAGCAAAACGTTCATCATAACAATCAGAACAATATAGTTGCTCTTCTTTAGTAGCAAATGGTCGATCAGCTAACGAAGTTGTACAAGCAGAACATTTGAAGCATTTTTCATGCCAATGACGTTCTTTAAATGACAGATCCTGGATAAGAGTGGGGGATATAAAATTAATATTAAACAGTGAAAATAAAATAAATTTAGCAAAGATTGACAACACAATTTTAAACAAATACATTGATCTAGAATGAATGCATAACACAACACGTTTAATGGAATAACATTAGTAGAAGTTGAATACTAATCTAACTGTATCTTTTTCTCCTTCTTTCTTTTAACATTTAGCATGCATTCAATTGAAACACATTAATTCATAGAGAAACAAGAAAAAAAGATTAAAATAAAATGATTGACAATATTCATATGAGTATTTTGGTGTGTTTAGTAAAATATCGAATTAACATTACATAGATACAGATATACTGGTAACTATTGTTTCATTCAATTATGTATAGATAAGAAATAATTGCATCTATGAACTTGATTACTTAGATGACAGAGAAGATGAAAACAATGAGTGCACAGAAAGAATACAATTGTATGTATATATTGTAATGTAATCAGCTAATTGTCCACTAAAAGCGAACACACGAAAGAAACCACATGGAGCGTACACAATTACGACGGTACAAAGCGATACTATGTAACATTGGTATCATAGATATTAGGTGAAAAGAATTCGTTTGATGATTTTATCACCTGCCTTGATTGTATCACATTGCCATGCCTGACCGATGCTAGAACCAGGACCCAGAATATATGGCATTGGACAACTTGGATGAAATTTAATATTTGATTGCTGAGATGATGTATATACTGCATTCCGCGCAGCCTCAGATGCATCGCGAATGAGTGATGCAATACCAACTTCAGATTTTAGCATATCCTGATAATTATGCGCAAGCAGTATACAAGAATGTAAAAAGTTTTAAAAGCTTGTGACTACAGAACAAACTGTGCTGAATGATACAATAATAAGTAAATACTTAAAAAAATTATAATACATACTAAAGACGGAAATATTTTCACTAAACTTTATTTATATATAAACATAAGATAGTATGGGAATTCAGCTACATGAATACAACCCACAAATCAAAGGATTTTAGTATCATTTACAATAGTTACATTGATGAAACGAAATTAATAGATATTGAAACTTACTTAAAAAACGTAATTTACTATCAGATGACACAAACAATAAACAACACTACTAGAAACTGTTGGGGTTCTCGCGAATAAAATTACACCTCGTTACCTGCTAACGAACGTATGACCAGCGACACAACAACCAGTACGCTAAGCTATTCGCAGCGCCCCAGCCCAGCTAACTAGAGAGAAAAGTCCAAAGTCGGCAAGAAGCTTCTAATTCCACAGGCAGCCCAGCAAACGAACGAACATTCACACATCTCATGCGTATATATACAAAAAGAGAGAACGTCCTTGAAATGTTACAAACAGCGTACAAAAATAAACAACGAAGCAATAAGATTTAGCGTCTCACTAAGTGGGTAACACGAACTGAAGGTGAAAAGGGAAATTTCTGGCGCGAAAATAAGAAATTTAAATTTACACAAATAAATCACAAAAATAACAGGTTTACTAAGTGAACTCTGGGGATCTGACATCCCCAACAGAAACATAACTTAAGCTACGTCACTATAATTAGTCAGTCAGTTACAACGTAGAATTTGGTACATGCATACATTAGTTCAAGTTGCCATGCCTCAATTAGTAGATAAAGATTAAATTGCCAGACCAAATCCTAGAGAAGCGGAGGTAGTAACAGTCAGTATTAATAGAAAAAAATAGAGATCAGAGACAAGATTTAAGAAAATATGATAAGTTCAGAAACTTAGAATATGGAAGAAGACAAGAAGTGAATGCACATGCGCCACTGTGAACGATTTTGAGCCATATCACCTAGTCTCTTACCATTGGTTACTACTAATTTATTTAAACACAAAATTTAATACAAAATGGCATCAACGTTATATATGCGCCACATAAGTACAAAGGTAACGTTGTGAAGAAAATAGGGAAAGAGGGCAAACAAGAGGAAAATGTATGGTTTAATAAGACAAGAGAATTACAAGGCAGGAGAAACAGTTCGGGTAAAAACACAAACAAGAAGACTTTACTCCTACAAAGGGAAGTCATCACACTGTTACAAAGATTATAATAGGAAACAGTAACAGGATCGCCACTGGTTTCTATTTTGCACCATGTCTGATAAGGTCTCAAGCCAATAATTTGCATCATTTCTAGGACCCCAACCAGGAAATCGGGATGAACCAACAGATACCACTGCAATTTAACTTTCTTTCACTCAACGACGCCCAGTCATAAATTGACCATCTCTCCGCTTTTCTACCTGGTCCCAGTGTAGATATGGAAGTCTGTGGGATGATATTCGTAAAGCGTAACCAAACCACCGAGGTCTGTGCTTTGAGACGGTGACACTAATAGAGTTGTCATCACTGCTTCTGAACACACAATACCAAGACTCAGCACCACTAACATGATGTTCCTACAGGATATCAGCAATTCTTCGAAAACGACAATCGAACACAGAGAGAAGTCGGACATCGTCAGCTCGGAGAGAATAGGCCTCACTAGCATAGGGCAGAACCGCTCTCCCTTAATCGTTGTAAACCCGACCTTTAACGGCCAGACTTACATCACGACGGCATCAAAGATGGCCTAGTTCAGTATAAGCCGGTATAGCTTTCATTAACCGTCACAGAAGTCACACAACTACTCACATACATGAACTTCCGACTATCCCTATCTCTTCACTACAAAAAGTGAGAGCAGGTACACATACCTGCCATACTTCTGGATATTAATCGTCAACTGATTAAGTGCCATTTGGATAGCTTGTGTGTATCGACAATATTATTCGCGTGTTCAAGTCAAAAAGTTTATTTCCAAATAGCGATTCCATACCATAATCAAGCACTTCCCTACAGAGCTATTTATAGAATGTCATCTTTGGCAAAGTTGAAGAGGAAAGATGAAAATGAGTAGCCCTGCATATTGAAACAAGTGTCGTTCAAAGCTAAGTATATGAATCTAGACCAGAAGAGTTTTAAAAAAGCCTTTTTGAGAAATTGCAATGAATCAGTAAATACAGTCACCATTTTAAGAAATTAACAAATGCTAACTCCATGAATAGCTATGTTGAGTTGTTGTTAATTATTTATACGTTCAGAATACAATAACACATTGGAAATAAAACTAAACAAATTAGAACTGGGACTATATCATACCCAATATGGTTAAAATACTTTAAGTAGAAGATGGATGTCGATGGCTGTCCAAAGTTTTAAACACTTATCAATTTAATTTTCAAATAGTCAGCTGATTATAACATTGTCATCATACATCACATTCAGTGTATATTCAACTTTAAGCATACTTGTGAACTACCACTATGTCGAGGTGATCCGCTTAGGATACAGCAACAGAGACTGATCAATCTCGACCCATAACACTGTTGTTGGGTTGATACAAACATAAGCAAATTAAATTACATTGTATTTAGTTTGTACGGTAAGTGATTAAACTTTACAACTTCTACGACTGGTCATTACTAATAGGAACATTTTAACAAATAAACAGATAGACATAACAGACTTTTATTGACTGAATTTTAAAAAATAACATCCCTATGAGTGTAAAATAGCTGTGAATGTAGTGTGGGGAGCTTAGCTTCAAAGAAAAGAATGACAGATCCATACCGGAAGAATGTGTAATACATATGGACAAGAAACTTCTATTACATCATAACCTTTAGTTGGAGGTAAATACCCAGTAAGAAGAGAAATGAGAACACAGTAATCAATACCCCTCCTCTCTAATACTAAGTTTTGCTTCAACGAGAAAAAAATAACGACAGAAATCCTGTACGACAAAACAAAAAATTTGGCGAAAAACTCGCCCACAACACAGAATCCTGTACGACAAAACAAAAAATTTGGCGAAAAACTCGCCCACAAATGAGAGAACTTAATTTGCATGAGATAAAGAAACCACTAGATAATTACCATAGTAGTTAGTTTAAATCACCATGAGTCGAAAAAGTTAGCAAAATCCGAGTCTCATGTCGACTGGAAGATCATTCCTCGTAGAAAACCACATTGGGCATAATCTGTCTACACAACAATATAGTTGTGCTAAATATGGTACAATTACATAAATTACATTAAGTGACGCTATATATGTACTGCATAAAACCTGTCGCATGTACATCGATTGAAGTTGTCCTACCTCAAATGCACAGCAAGATTAACACTCGAACAGTAGAATTTACTTCAATGATAGTAATGACAGAAAAAGAGTGGACATACAGAATAGAGCTTTGGGAGAAAGAATTCCAGCGTGAAAGCAAAGCTATGAAATAATCTAAATCTCATGACTTAAGGGGGGGGACAAAGAGTAAATTAATCTGTGCCACTGTGACTACTTCTGAGCCATGTCTCTCAAAGTTTGCAGCCACAGGTTACAGAATTTGAGCGGACCCCAACCAGGTAATCTGCGTCTACCGACATGGATCAAACCAGCAGTCAGCGACTTCATAAACTGAGGCCACGTTCCGGTCTAGCCACCTTTAGCCTCCTTCTATTCTACTCGTATATCAGTCATCAACGCGCGTCGACGTAGATGGTAGCTGGGCATGCATATCCTGAGTACATAAGTAAACATAGTTCGTCGTTAATGGCAGGAACAGATAAGTTATAGAGGGTCAATTAGTGTCTCATATGTGAACTAAATCAGTCGGTGATTCGTACCAACTTATAGCATGATCAATGAGAAGCAGATGTATCTCATCAACACTAAAAATCCCTACTACCTTAATGATATCCATCATGGAAATACGATGATACTTATATGATAAGTGATAGTTAACTGACTACAGACTGCATGTGCGCGAAAGTAGTACAAATACAAATGAATTAATAGAAAGCAATACATTTAAAAACGATTATTGATGATTTCATGGACAATTAGATGGAATCTAATCTCTATTTTGCAATCGGGATAAAATATTGCGACAGGATCAGATGTACGCAAATGACCAAAAAGTCTTACTTCAAGTAAACTGCACTGCATCATCTTGATAAGTCAGTCAACAGTTTCAACATAGAAAACCCTAGGTGTTTTCTCCATCAAAATGTTCTTATTTCTACCAAAACTACCATAGTTCTGATATGTCACTATCTCAGAGTTTAAAACTTAAGATTAAGTGATGTATCAGGTTGTTTAATCTAAAAAAGAATACATGCTATTATGAAATAAAGCGGTAGCATGAGATTAACACAGTTTGGCAAACATGATCATTCACACCAATTAATGAGCATGAGTGACTCTGAGTCACCAAGCAGAGAATAGAAACGAAGAGCTGTTCTGTACTGAGAAACAAATAAAATTTCAAGACAAACTTTCTTAGTGTTACCAATAAACCTTTTGAAGTTGTAAATAGGATCAAAAGTTCAGAATCGTGACAAAGGATCTATTACACTGAAAACAGAGACTCGCTTATGATTGGCTCTGTACAATAAATTATCAAGTAATTGCTAATAGTACGATTTACAGAAATTAAACTTCATTCTTTATAATACACAATGTGAAATAATTTAGATAAATGACTAACCTTTGAATCACAGCCAATTTTCTCTTTACATTGTTCGCAGGTATTTGCAAATTTCGCTTCATAACATGCTAAACAATGTGGTTCATCATCACGTAGAATATAACGTTGTCCTGTTAGTGAAGCATCACAACTATGACAGGCAAAATGACCAGCATGGTGTTCTTGATCCATAGCTCTAGTAAATACTTCCGAGAAAATAAGCTAAGAAGGAAAAACAACCAGTCTCTTGCATTACGATAGGTTTCGATAACCAAACACAAAATGAAACATGCGCATACACACATACATTTGATAAGAGTCACATTAGATCAACCAATCAGAGACGTTGTAAATGATGCTGCATTATTACACATGCATAGAATTGATAACTAGCCTATAGAAATTAGACGTACACGGATAAGCAAACACCATTTGACGAACAATGTGCACAGAGTTCTATCAACAATGCTAGAACACTTACGACTCAGCCAATAGAAATTCAGTTAGTTATGCCCTGGTCAGATGAGATTTAGGTGACATTATAATATAAGGTCCATCTCTGTCTTTCTTACTCTCACTCCTCACAGTCAACAATAAATCGAATTAGAAAAGCTGTCAGATCAACCAATCAAATGAAAGTTATTAGTCACACTGGTCGATTGGTCAGAAGTTTTTTTTGAAAAATAGACAGAGGTTACTTATTATTGGTTAATTTGAATGAATTTAAAATTTGTGATGAAAAGATAATGAAGTATGTAACAGGAATCTGTGTAATTGATTGGTGAGTTTGTTTTAGATATAGTTCTGTGAAGCATGATATAATGAATTGATTTGAGTCAGACAACCATTGATCACCTGGAAGCACATCTGGACATCTGTTTCGTCTTGGTGTGGGACTCCTCAGCAGTGCACATCCACGACCGCATCGGAGATCGAACCCAGGACCCTCTGGTTCCTCGGCGAACGCTTTACCATTGGACCACTGAGTCGAGTCCTAACGGTTGGTATTTCCAATTCAGCCAATTCGTGATACGTTGCGCGACCTCCTCTATGCCATCGGTGAGTTACTGCCTCACAGCCGACACGGTTGAACTCTACCGATCACGTATTCACACTAGAACTCCAGGAATTACCTCAGGGAACTAGTCACTAGTGAGCTGATATTAGTTACAATCAGGGGGATTTGTAGTGATAGTTAACTGTCAATTATGATATGACTGAATTGGAAATATCAAGTGTTAGGAGCCAACTCAGTGGTCCAGTGGTAAAGCGTTCGCTGCGGAGCCAGAGGGTCCTGGGTTCGATCCCCACTGGGTTGTGGATGCGCACTGCTGAGGAGTCCCATACTAGAACGAAACAGCTGTCCAGTGCTTCCAGGTGATCAATGGCTGTCTAATTCAGATCAATTCGTCATATCATAATTAACATTTAACTACCTCTACAAACCCCCCATAATAGTCCTGTGAATTGGAAGGTGTGAAGCTGTAGTGCTTCAAATCATCGTTCCGTGCACAAACTCCTGATGATGGTTTTCTCACAACTTGAGTCAACTAAAGAGTTTTTCTTCAGCGTGTATGTGTAATGAATTCTACATAAAAATTAAAATGTTCTATATCAAAATCCCCTAAAACTACAATATATTCCATTGGGATTTTTTTTCACCTATATATGAAAGAATAGATTGATAAAATTTTGACGCCAAGTATGCAGATATTTAAAAGTTAATTGTACCTGTAAACAATCGTAACGAAAGAGTTTAATAAAAATTCTAATTTTTCACTTGACGCCAGACGAGTCGAATATATAAATAGGAAGCATAAAGCAACTAAGCATTAAATGATTTTTCAGTCATTTGTTAACATATTAACATTCCTAAAGTGAGTTTCTAGGAACGATATAAAAGATGTTAGAAATGTCATGGGCGTAGGTTCATTTGTATATGTCTGTAGTTCATATGTTGTACATATGCATACACCACATACATTTACTTTCCTTGATCTTAGCTACTACATTATCAAGCGAGTAAATCCTCAAATTGTCTAGTATTTTGTATGACCAAAGTCAAACCGTGTATAAGTGCACGAAAGCTTTTTATCACACAATGGAACTACATACACACTATCTTTCACCTTCTACATTTCGAAAATTAGATCCACAAATAATGGCATGTTTTTTTTTCAAGATGTATCCACGCCTAACGCATGATTAGACGACCATTAATTACGTAGTTGAGCTGAGCTTCTTATTCGATAATTGTAATTAGTCCCATAATGACTAAACTGCAGTAGTAACTACCGTTAGAATATTCAGTTTCATTTGATGGGATGACTGTAACCATGGGCTCTTGTTATATGGTATGGTGTTTGGAAAAAAGCCTCATAAATTTCACAGAAAATTGTCAGTTTCATCATACAAGTCTTGATTAGTCTATCAAATTTAAAACTTTCAATCTTTACTCCGAATATTTACCAACGTACAAATGTGGTCACATCAATTAGACATTTTTGTGAGGTAACATTAATGGAAAATGACTCTGTAATTTACATATTTTAAATCTCAAGGAGGTGAAACTAAGAGAAACCAATGTTTAATGACTGGATTATTGACTTCCACAAACCAGACTAAATAGTTTACGGATACTAATACAGTCTACGCTGAGGTAGATTAGTTGGGTTTATGGGCTGTTTCTTATTGGTGGAAAGCTGTATGATTTAACTATGAATAAGTTGCCTTGAAGTATCCAATTAATTGATAAACAGTTCTGTATCACTTTCGGTTGAAAATGCTCAACAAAACATTAGAATGTTCTAAAAAAGTTACATTGGATTAATGGTATGTACTTAGTTGTCAATGTTTTTATTTTTCCGTTATTGATAATAACTGCAATGAGCAATTAGTTCCTGTTTTGTGTACATCCAATAGATTAGTCCCAAAGTGTATGAGACGTTCATTGTGAATTCTCCACTTAGCTATAATCTACACTGACGTAGAATCATTGACATAACATAAATGTTAAGCAATCTGCTTAAGATGCATACATGGCAAAGGGGTTAATTCATAGCAATCTTTAACTCCAATAATGGGGAGATACAAACCCTTACAAATAAGCGGTGTTTAATTTTACTTTAAAAATCTACTTACATGATCACATGTTATACAACGTGGACGGATTAATTGACCATAATGTCGTAAACAATAAGGTCGACCATCCAACCATGCATAACAATAATCTACTAAGAATTCATTACATGTAGTGCATCGAAAACACTTTAGGTGCCAAGCTGGTTGATAATTCACTGAGTTGCTTGGCAATGTAACTAGAAAAGCTTCAGTTAAACGATGCTCTGGTTTGATTCGTATGCAAAATTCATCAAAATGAAGTTTTTCCAGACATGCTGCACAAGGCTGAATGTAAATTTTTAAAGAAAATGCATTTCACACAATTTTATTATAAATATAAAAAGTTGGCTAAGCCATAACATCGAATCAGATCATAAAATAACTGATTATTGATCTGAGCTGTACTCGTGGATCCAGACTACGTGGTTAAGGTTTACGAAATTATCGTAACCGTTGCATGGAGACTATTGATGGCTCAAGAATTGCCATAGTGGCTAACGTGGGTTCATCATTTGTTTCCCCATAGATTACGAGCCTAGCATTATTTGGCTAATTCTTTCTTCTAGTGTCATATTCGCTAAGTTTACACTTTCTTTTCTTTCCTATACTGATTACTTTTTCCTCTAACTACTTTAGTGCTCATCTTACTGCGCTGATGAGGTGTGATAGCTTTGTCCTATGCACATATAGCTCATGTTCTACGTTGTACATCACTGGCTGGGTGAGATGTTTAATTAAATCATAAATTATTTCAAATGTGGGCACAAAAAGTTAGAATTTCATAGCTGTAATGCGTAGTCTATTATGTGATACATCATAATCTTTGCATCACATCTCTGCATCACATTCATTCTTCAACATCAGTTATAAGATTTAATCACTGATTATTAAAGGTCGGTGACTAAACATATTCGCATTGAAGAAGTCTCAGTCATACAGAGCATAAAAGTCAAATTATGTTTCCACTGGATTTTGTGATAGTCTTAGACGGCAATACATATAACTATGATTGGAAAGTTATGGAAATGAATTCAGATGGTTATTTTTGTGGAGATTGCTATTTTTATTTGATCGAATATGTTACAAAATGATGAAAGTGGGGATTCTACCACTGGATGCCGATCCAGTAATGCAGAGGGTCAGGTGTTCGCTAACCTGAAATCCCTGGGGCCGGATTCTAGGGTGTGCACTGCTGAGGAGTTCCACACTAGAACGAAACGGCTCTCCGATACTCCATGGTTTCCATTAATATCCTGCCGACATCAGTCTGTGTTGACTTCACTAAAGTAATAGTGAACTTATTGAAAAATTCACTGTCATTCAATTAAGTGAACATTTGCTTTGGATAAGTAAGCCAATCTGATTTTTAAAGTGCTATGTTCTATACGCAGGGATATCCATCAATAAAGTTGTTAAAATATGATACTTTAAAGCTATTTTGTTGAATTGCTTATAATGATTGTAATTCATTGACTGAGAATGAAAGATTACTATGGTGTACACTGAGTTGACAGAAGTTTACAAACTAGATAATTCATTTCAAATTCAATGTTCTTCGCATAATTTACATTTAGAATATATTTCAAGAAAAATGTGGGTACGAAGAAATACTGGAACTCAGTATCAACTGAAAGGTAGATGGCAAATACATCTGTTCCCAGTGACCATCTCTAATTCATTAATATGTTTGAATCACCACATGAATGTTGAATTTGATCATTAACATTCCAAATAGAGCGAAAAAATGTATTTTTAGTTGGCTCCTCAACATGGCTCGACATTAAGACAGACAGTTTCACAGTGGAATACGAAATCAATAAGCATTAATTGATAATAGGTATATCATCAAATAATACACTGAGAACTCAGTAGTCATGTGGCGAACACGTAAGCATTTGCACCAAACAAACTGAGTTCGAGTCCGGAAGTGGACATCAACACTAGGATGCAAGTACATCCTGCTGATGAGTCTTAAATAGGACGGAACGCGCACCTGTGAATCTACTTGCCAGTTACGATGCAACTCAAGAATTATTTGTTAAACACTTATTAAACAATAACGTAAAATGATTGGGTTACAGAAGACTGTACTAAATAAAAACGAATAGTTGATATTTTCTAAGGCCTATGAAATAACAACAATGAAAAACGTAAACTTCGCTTAGCAACAAAACAAAGGATACATTTGGATAAACACAATGAATATGAAAACAATTGCTGACAATAAATTGGAATGAAAACAAGAGAAAAATGAAAATTAAGAGTAGAGATACAGAGAATCACTTCTTAAGCTTAAGAAAAACAAGAATCTAATAATTACTAGACCAGATTATGATTCAGGAGTAGTCTTCATAGGTAAAACTGTTTATATAAAAAAGATAAACACATCTCTACGTGATGGTACTAAGTTCCAGGCGTTATTAACCAACATTGACACATATCACCAGGATGGTCGAGAAACAACTAGCTCAATCATTAAGAGACTAAAACGCCGGCTTTATCCCACTACCCTGAATTATATGAAAACCTCAAGCCTACAGGTACGAGTACACCTGAAAATTCACAAAAACGATATGCCTCTTCGTCCAGTTCTAGACATGCTAGATTCACTTTATCATGCGACTGCTAAGTGACTGTCAGAACTCCTTAAACCGCTTCACAAGGAAGACGTAAATAACAATGTCGAAGACAGTTTCGAATTTGTCGACAGGATAAAGGATCTGAAAGGGAGCAAGGAATTCATGATGTTACTAGACTTGTTATGATTATTTACTCACGTTTTCTCAATAGATACAATCGATTTTATTTGTCAGGTAAAAGAATAGAATAAAATCTCCATCACTTCTTTGTAAGAGATTATTCTGAGAGACACGATGAATTTGAACTTTTAATTTGACAAAGTGTTTTAAAGACACTGATGGTACTGCAGTTGGGCCACTACTAGTTCCTACCCTAGGGAAGGGATCTTTGAAATAAGCTAGAGCCATATTGTCACTATATAGATAATACATTTATAGTACTGAAAATATAAAGATAAAGGGCAAAATGTAGTAAATTAACTTAACAATGTCCATAAAGCAGTCATTTCTAGAATAGAAGAATATAACAATGTAAATATACCGTTCATAGACCTCTTACTGACGTGGAAATTAGATGTAACAATTAGAAGAACCAGTAACCCGGTCTCTTCAGCTCAGTGAAGTATTCAATAGAGTTTGACACGAATTGAATACTTCCAAGTTCTTGAGATAATATCAACACACATTTATATTATGAGTTAATTGACATTATTTAATTAATTGATAGGTGTACTCATTTACCTGTCCTTCCTTTATATTCATATGCTCAACTTGTCCGATACCAAAGTCTTGACAATTACGAGAATTTTTAAAACGATTTGCTTCATGTAATTCAATTTCTAAATTAAAATTTATACGTTGATATTCTTTTAAATTTGTTGATTGTTGTTCAATGCTAACATCTGGTCGACGATCTTGTAGTGGTATTTGTTTTCGAAAACGTTGACGTCTAACATGATCAGCAAATTCACCACGTGGTAATTCGTTAGTTGGCAGATTATTGAGAAACAATTCCACCTTTGTTTAGATAAAAAAAAAATACAGACGATTTCTGATTACTGGAACACGGTGAGACAATCGATACGCCACTTTAGTAGGTGTGTGAGTAATGCCCAAACATAAACAACAACTACATACTTTTTAGCTTGTTATCTGTCTACCTTTAACCTCTACCTTTTTAACCTCTGACCGGAAAAGGAATAACACTTGAACGAGCAGAATAATCTAATCATAAAAACAATCCTCTATTTTGTACAACTGTTTATATTTATATATAACAGGCAAACCCATGCAGCATGATGGACCAATTAGAATAACAACATCAGTCCATGCAAAGATAAGGATGACAGAAAACTGAAGTAGATGGCACCTGATAATCAGCTGTTGTCCGTCATTAGGAAATGGCATCATGACAGTTAACGGATTAAACGGTAGGTAAATGGGAAAATAAAAGATGTTATCAGAATATGGATAGCGATGCTAAGAAAATTAGTTGTGAAGATACAATCATTCATTTGATTCTCCTCATTTTTATAACAAAATCAAGAATCATTAAACAGTATGTGTATTGTTCGCTTCTAGGTTTTTACAATACTAAGTTGTCACAACTTGAACATGAAATTAAGTCAAGTATCTTTAGGACTTATGATGAGGTTAATTAATACTTATAGACTACTGAGTCGAAATATGGTAACTTAGGACGTTAAAGTTCGAGACTATTATCCAATTGACTTGATTCAGTGATTTAACTAAGTATTAGTTCCTAAATAATTTTCTTCACGAATTAACATTAACTGAGATATTGTTAAAAACTAAGAAGACCTTAGGATGATGATTCGTTTCAATTTGGGAATCTTGAAATGCTCACGATAACTACTTTAAACGTAAAACTATAGTTGGAAATCTTAGGTTTAGACAGCTTAGTTGGAATCTCGTAATTTCGATACACCATATTTACCAAGTGTAGCTTAATGTACATTTCAGTTAGTTACACTATCCACGTCAAACTAATCCTATTGATCAGCTAGGCAAAACAAATTTTGAAGTTGTTATATCTTCTATATGAGTCTTACAATGTTTTATGTTTTTAAATTATCAACATCATGTAACTAAGCAGTCGAGTACACTCTACCAATAAAATGCATAAGATAAGAAATCTGTGTTTAGAGAGTGTATCAACACTATCAAGATTTTATTTCATTTCCAGTACATTAAACCGATAGAACTCAACTAATTACATCAAATGACGCAACTCAGGTAATACAATTCAACTAACTTACCTAAAATCAGGTGGATTAGAATTCGTACTTGTAACTCATTAACTTGTGAATCAGTCCCATAACTTGTTCAATTACTCACAGTAGGCATTAAATACATCATTTATTTATTCATTTTAAATTTCTTAGCCCATTTTGACCATGTATCAAATGATCATAGAGATCAAACTTATTAATGGGTTCTGTCATTCGGCAAAGAGCTCTACCGAAGATCCCAAGAAATATCTTCAAGGCAGTGGTTATCAACAATGTTTTTAATCCCCAATATGAGTAAATGTTGTATTTAATACTTCCGATCATATTTTATGGTGTCAGGAAACTGAAATTTACTTTAACTGTATAAAGCTATCCAACTGTTAAGTATTCCCTACTTGAATATAAAGAAAAATGATAGAAACTTGTTAACAAGAGGCAGAACTAGTTATTTTTCTTTTAAATATTCATTGCTTTTGCTATTTTGGTGAAACTAAACTTTGCTGGCGAACTTGAGACAGCCAATGAGAATCTAGGTAATTGTTTCAAGATCATGTGCTTAGTCTAGTTCACAATGCTTACATTGGATCGGTTGATTGGAATTTTTGATGTGGACGTTATTATTAGTAACCTAAAAGATGTCGTATTAGTTCCTTCAGAGTTGATTTGTGTTTGTGAACTCCATATGGCTCGAGATACGTGAGATGGAGTCATCTTTCGTTGCAGTGGTTACTGGCAAAAGAAATCAATAAGAACAACCAGCTTCTTTAGTCGGTCTAGACTGACACTCAGGCAAGCTTGCATGTTAGTTGTATTGTAGGTGATGCAGTTACTTGTTGCATTGACATCGTCCCTTATAAATGTTAGCGAAGTGTCTGCAGTTCAGTGGTATCAGCACTGTAGAGACATGCTCAGAAATGCTGTTACGTTTAAATCTGTCGCTAGGAGGCGTAGGAAAAATTGCTGAAATAGATTAAACAGCTATTAGGAAGAGAAAATATAATAGAGGCAGATCCCTGAGAGCTGAATGAGTGAGTACTAATTACTTTAATCTTACTGGTAGGTTCTTGATATTTGCGACCGAACATTAGGAAAGGGACATTGCTAGTATGTCCCAGATCAAACTGCGAGGACCTTGATACCAATAATCCATATGTACGTTCTACCAATATCCGCCATATTTACACTAACGACTGTAGAGCTAATCGGCCCCTTTGTAGATTTGGATATGTTCACCATGTCGTAGTTCACGAAAGATATTTTGTGAACCCAAGTACTGGTGTTCACACACAAAACATCAGAGGATACTGATCACGTCTGAAGGAGTTTATTAGACCTTATAAAGGTTCTGGAAACAACATGATATGATGCCAAATGGATGAGTTCCTATTTCGTTCATATTATGAATTCAAACTCAATGAACCCGTCTACAACCTTCAAAAGTCCAGAAACCGTGTAAAAATATTGAATCCTGTGTAACGTTTTTTAAAGATTTTATCGTTTTTCATAATAAATTATGATTTTATCTACAAGTGGATCCTCATTAGTTAAAAGGTGGTTCAAAGTCATTTGTAGTTGTGCAAGTTCGCCAGCAAAGTATAGTTTCACCGGTTATTGTTATTTTTAGTATGTTAATTTTTCTGTTTGTTACGAAGTCGTTGTTGTGACTAAATACACAACGTTGGGATGAAACAGAATGTAATCTTCTGAGTGTTCTGGATTCATGTCTTCTTCATTTGGTTTTGGGCGAGTAATCCAATTGTTGAGTTGATGGTCACTAACTGTGGGTGTTACGTTTGTCTGAGTAGAGAGTTGTGGTTAGTAGTTCAATGTACAATGTAAGCGACAGAACATATCAAAACTACTCGACAAACGCACTTAATGAAAGTTGAAAACGATGCTGGTGACTTCAACTATTACACTCGTAGCTGTAGAAAGTGCGAAGATTAATCTAATTTTATTGTTTCAAGTTACCTTCTCACATAAACACATATAAAGTCATGTTAAAACATTTTTGTAATGATTTAACTAAAAAGGAAATTTACTTCTTCTTGTTTTACACCTATTGGTAACCAATGTAATTCAAATTGTTTAGCTAATCTCTGTGCTTTTGTATACTGTTCGCATAGTGATGACAAGGAGGAGGATTTATTCAACTCTAATTCATCTAATATGGATTGATTGGTAAAAGTATCATCATCAATGATATCATGTTCATGATAGGCACAATGACATTGTGTACATACCATTCTAGAAGAAAATTTGTAACACACCTCTCATATTACCTCCATGGATGTTTTGTAAATCCAGGACACTTTGATTCACACTTCAAACATGCTTTTCCATTGTCTTGATCATGAGCCATACTGTAAAATATAAATTGTTTTAAAACATTATACATATGCATATATTAGTAGTATATATATTAGTAATAGTCTTGATGATTTATCTATTCAGTGCCTGAGTAATGCATATCGGAGGGTAGTTTTCATTACAATTACCATTTTAAGTATTAATTTAAGTATATTTGTGGCATTCAACTAACAGACTGGGTTGTATTTCATTTGTATGTTGTGATCGCTGCGTATGGTTTTGGGCGAGTAATCCAATTGTTGAGTTGATGGTCACTAACTGTGGGTGTTACGTTTGTCTGAGTAGAGAGTTGTGGTTAGTAGTTCAATGTACAATGTAAGCGACAGAACATATCAAAACTACTCGACAAACGCACTTAATGAAAGTTGAAAACGATGCTGGTGACTTCAACTATTACACTCGTAGCTGTAGAAAGTGCGAAGATTAATCTAATTTTATTGTTTCAAGTTACCTTCTCACATAAACACATATAAAGTCATGTTAAAACATTTTTGTAATGATTTAACTAAAAAGGAAATTTACTTCTTCTTGTTTTACACCTATTGGTAACCAATGTAATTCAAATTGTTTAGCTAATCTCTGTGCTTTTGTATACTGTTCGCATAGTGATGACAAGGAGGAGGATTTATTCAACTCTAATTCATCTAATATGGATTGATTGGTAAAAGTATCATCATCAATGATATCATGTTCATGATAGGCACAATGACATTGTGTACATACCATTCTAGAAGAAAATTTGTAACACACCTCTCATATTACCTCCATGGATGTTTTGTAAATCCAGGACACTTTGATTCACACTTCAAACATGCTTTTCCATTGTCTTGATCATGAGCCATACTGTAAAATATAAATTGTTTTAAAACATTTATTTTTCTATTTTATTATGGTTAAATATGATAAGGAAATCAATTTGCTAGGTGGTTGGCGGTAGTTAGTATGAAAGGCGGGAACGTGGTTCGAACTAGTTAAGTTGTTGACAAAATGTGCTTTAATTATTAACGGAAGTGTGTGTGGGGAGGGGAGGAATTATTCATCTCGTGGTATTCGAACTAGCATCAGACCATTTCGCAGTATAAAGTATTATCTCTGTCAGGTTTTTCGTTGATTACGTAAGTATTTACATGCTCGGTACTATCAAAAACTGACTGAAAACTTATTAGTTGACCTAAAATGAATTCAAGTGTCAGTAACAACTATAATCCTAAGGAAACATTTTGAAGATAGTCACTAGTGAGTTGATTATTACAATTGAGTTGATAGGATTTTGCAAATAATTGTCTTGCTATATGACGTATGAACCCTACAATTAGATGCTAATTACCCCAGTGTTGTTGACAGATTGTCGTTTGTAGAGACTAGGAGGGCCTAAGTTTGATTCCCAGATGGGGGCTAAGAGTTGACATTATCACTGAGGTGTTCCACGCCAGCATAAAACAGTTGTTCAGTGTTTCAAAGCTGATTTTTAATAACCCCACTCTCCAACTGGGATCGATCTGTAGTGATCACAAACAGCAACTATTCACTTTATACATAGTGTAAACGTATTCATGATAATGATAGTATTTTATCATAGAATGGCAACACAAGTTTGTTAAAACTAAATGATAAATGACCTAGCAATGATCTTGAAACTTGCATTCCTCTTTCTAACCATCAAGTATATGGTGAAAGAATTTACTTGATAATTAGCTTATAAGAAGTTAAGAACCGTTAAACTGTCTTTCTTTATGAATATGTCTCGTGAATTCTTCAAGGTTCATATGACTATGAATCGTTTTGTTATTCAAAGTTCTTAATAAGATTGTAACTAAGTTCATTTAAACGAATTCACTCATTAATAGATTACCTTGTAATATGCTATTTATTAAATCTAATTCTATAAGTTGGATTGTGACTAGCAAGTGGAATCCAGGACGCGCGTTTTATCCCATTCGGGACTCATCGGCTGGATGTACCTGCATCCCAATGTTGATGTTCACACTGGGATTCGAACTCAATCGGTTTCGTGTCGAACTCCATCGCGTTCACCACTAGACTACTGAGTCCAGATAGTCACACGGTCACATACTACTAACTAATAATAATAGTAATTGATTCAAGAAGTAAGTTAGTTTTATACATCTCTTTTTAAATGATGTGCTCTCTTATGAAAACATTTATTTTTCTATTTTATTATGGTTAAATATGATAAGGAAATCAATTTGCTAGGTGGTTGGCGGTAGTTAGTATGAAAGGCGGGAACGTGGTTCGAACTAGTTAAGTTGTTGACAAAATGTGCTTTAATTATTAACGGAAGTGTGTGTGGGGAGGGGAGGAATTATTCATCTCGTGGTATTCGAACTAGCATCAGACCATTTCGCAGTATAAAGTATTATCTCTGTCAGGTTTTTCGTTGATTACGTAAGTATTTACATGCTCGGTACTATCAAAAACTGACTGAAAACTTATTAGTTGACCTAAAATGAATTCAAGTGTCAGTAACAACTATAATCCTAAGGAAAGTATCAGTTGCTTCAAGATTACAGGTACATTCTGAAGATTGGTAATACTTACCATATAACCCAGGTCAATTAGAATTTTTTTGTCGGTTATCTCTAGACAAGAAAAGATATTTCATCTAATGTTAGTATATCTAAACTGGTTGTCACATCGAAACTTGATCTTCAAATTTTAATCATAATTAACAACTAGACTGATATGACTTAAGTGATCAAAGTATTTGATAATCTATTATAGAAATATGATGAAATGTAATTCTGTAACTGGAATGTTAGTAACTAATCAGATCATATGGTGTTAGAATAATTAATACACTATCTGAATAAGTTAATATCAGTTGACCAACAGATGATGTGATTTACTGACTAGGTTATCAGGTTATAGATTTAGCTCTGAGTATTGTATACAAAGGCTTGTATTCTCCCATTATTGATATTATGGACTGTTAATCATACATCATATTTACTAAAACTTATAACATTCTTCAGTAAATACTGTAATCTAACTCACTCATTTAGAATCTATTAGCATATGAAATACTTGACTGATTGAATAACTATAAGCTTGCAGATGCATAGTAATTTTCATGTTCATTGAGCATAAACATACTTTAAGAAGTAACTCATTTGTTGACATCTAGAACGCTATTAGTATCTGTTCGAGTCTTCAAGGTTAAAGATTTGCAATGAAATAGGAAGTGTTTTAAAGCTGCCTTAGGTTTTCATATATAAAACTATTCAGCAACTAAATAAAATATGGTGATATAGTGGAGTGCGGGGTGGTGACGATTTGCTAAATATGTATGTGTGATCATCGAACACAGATTTATTCCTATTACGTACCTGAACGATAAAGTAATTTCATTAACTCCTTGGATAGAGTGTTTTGTGTTAGAAATAAAACTGTTGGGTTCGAGTACACTAACACTGAGATACTTATACGTCTATCTAGTAAGTCCTAAATAAGACTAAACACCCATCCTCGTTTCACCTTACCATTCGAAATCGCAAGTTATGCTGTTTATGTATGTGTAAGTAATATTATCCATTAGTCCAAACCATTGTGGAACTAATCATTAAATCAATGTTAACGGAATATCACTGACTTATACTCATAGTATCAGATTAATAAAACTATTTAACAAACAATTTCATTGAAAATATCATTAGCTAAATCTGACATTAGACTAGTGAATCAATGAGATGAGATGGAAAACTGGAAAATTTTAAGATCAATCAATCATGCACACCGTAAAATATGAGATTTATGTGTAGCTTAACAAATTGTCATATCTCAGTAGCACACCAAGACGAGCACCAGAGTAATAGAATTAATAGTGACATCTATGATAGTAAACAAGACTCAAAGTAAAAAGTATTCCTTTAGAGCCTAGAATTATAATTTGTGGAAAGTAAGTTATGAAATGAATTTCCACTAGAGATTTTTGGGAAAACAATTAGTGAATACATCTGAATCAGTGTGACTGATTATCAGTTATGTCAATCAAAGTTTCCAACCACTAGTTAAGGTAACTTAACGGAACATAACCAAGTAGTCTGCATCTACTATCAAGGGGTAGATCAATAATCTCTGGTTTCATAAACTGATACAATAAATTTGGTTTGGCAGCTCCTATATTAATACTACACCAGTCAGCATTACGTGTCGAGGTAGGCAGTGGTTGAGAATACGTATTACATACCCTAATCACTTCAATCCAAGGAACTTTTGAAGAATAACTGAAGAACTGTTATCGACAGTCCTTAAGTGGATAAGCAACTTCAATAAGTATATCATTACAGTAGAGTATTGAAGGTATATCGGGTAAATGCAACTGAGTATGCTGTATCATCTGTGTAAATAGTTAGTTGTTAAAATTTCAGTAGTATAAATGGATCAGAATTCATTTCATTTCCATACAACGAAAGCTAAATCAGCTTCAAACAAAACTACTTATGATGTACTTAAAAAATTAAACTGACATTTGTATGAAATATACATTCGCAAACAGAATTAGATGTAGGATAAACTTGTATATTCCCATTGATTTGTTATAGACTGAAGCTGGTCAGTCATTGTTGTTATATGTGCATCCTGAGCGGATTGCCTCGATATAGAGAATTTTTCACAAGTATTATATAATTTGGATTGTGACTCACAGGTGGAATCCAGGACGCGCGTTTCGTCCTCTCAGGATGCACAAATAGCAACAATGACTGACCAGGTTCAGTCTATAACAAATCAATGGGAATATACAAGTTTATCCTACATCTAATTCTGTTTGCGAATGTATATTTCATACAAATGTCAGTTTAATTTTTTAAGTACATCATAAGTAGTTTTGTTTGAAGCTGATTTAGCTTTCGTTGTATGGAAATGAAATGAATTCTGATCCATTTATACTACTGAAATTTTAACAACTAACTATTTACACAGATGATACAGCATACTCAGTTGCATTTACCCGATATACCTTCAATACTCTACTGTAATGATATACTTATTGAAGTTGCTTATCCACTTAAGGACTGTCGATAACAGTTCTTCAGTTATTCTTCAAAAGTTCCTTGGATTGAAGTGATTAGGGTATGTAATACGTATTCTCAACCACTGCCTACCTCGACACGTAATGCTGACTGGTGTAGTATTAATATAGGAGCTGCCAAACCAAATTTATTGTATCAGTTTATGAAACCAGAGATTATTGATCTACCCCTTGATAGTAGATGCAGACTACTTGGTTATGTTCCGTTAAGTTACCTTAACTAGTGGTTGGAAACTTTGATTGACATAACTGATAATCAGTCACACTGATTCAGATGTATTCACTAATTGTTTTCCCAAAAATCTCTAGTGGAAATTCATTTCATAACTTACTTTCCACAAATTATAATTCTAGGCTCTAAAGGAATACTTTTTACTTTGAGTCTTGTTTACTATCATAGATGTCACTATTAATTCTATTACTCTGGTGCTCGTCTTGGTGTGCTACTGAGATATGACAATTTGTTAAGCTACACATAAATCTCATATTTTACGGTGTGCATGATTGATTGATCTTAAAATTTTCCAGTTTTCCATCTCATCTCATTGATTCACTAGTCTAATGTCAGATTTAGCTAATGATATTTTCAATGAAATTGTTTGTTAAATAGTTTTATTAATCTGATACTATGAGTATAAGTCAGTGATATTCCGTTAACATTGATTTAATGATTAGTTCCACAATGGTTTGGACTAATGGATAATATTACTTACACATACATAAACAGCGTAACTTGCGATTTCGAATGGTAAGGTGAAACGAGGATGGGTGTTTGGTCTTATTTAGGACTTACTAGATAGACGTATAAGTATCTCAGTGTTAGTGTACTCGAACCCAACAGTTTTATTTCTAACACAAAACACTCTATCCAAGGAGTTAATGAAATTACTTTATCGTTCAGGTACGTAATAGGAATAAATCTGTGTTCGATGATCACACATACATATTTAGCAAATCGTCACCACCCCGCACTCCACTATATCACCATATTTTATTTAGTTGCTGAATAGTTTTATATATGAAAACCTAAGGCAGCTTTAAAACACTTCCTATTTCATTGCAAATCTTTAACCTTGAAGACTCGAACAGATACTAATAGCGTTCTAGATGTCAACAAATGAGTTACTTCTTAAAGTATGTTTATGCTCAATGAACATGAAAATTACTATGCATCTGCAAGCTTATAGTTATTCAATCAGTCAAGTATTTCATATGCTAATAGATTCTAAATGAGTGAGTTAGATTACAGTATTTACTGAAGAATGTTATAAGTTTTAGTAAATATGATGTATGATTAACAGTCCATAATATCAATAATGGGAGAATACAAGCCTTTGTATACAATACTCAGAGCTAAATCTATAACCTGATAACCTAGTCAGTAAATCACATCATCTGTTGGCCAACTGATATTAACTTATTCAGATAGTGTATTAATTATTCTAACACCATATGATCTGATTAGTTACTAACATTCCAGTTACAGAATTACATTTCATCATATTTCTATAATAGATTATCAAATACTTTGATCACTTAAGTCATATCAGTCTAGTTGTTAATTATGATTAAAATTTGAAGATCAAGTTTCGATGTGACAACCAGTTTAGATATACTAACATTAGATGAAATATCTTTTCTTGTCTAGAGATAACCGACAAAAAAATTCTAATTGACCTGGGTTATATGGTAAGTATTACCAATCTTCAGAATGTACCTGTAATCTTGAAGCAACTGATACTTTCCTTAGGATTATAGTTGTTACTGACACTTGAATTCATTTTAGGTCAACTAATAAGTTTTCAGTCAGTTTTTGATAGTACCGAGCATGTAAATACTTACGTAATCAACGAAAAACCTGACAGAGATAATACTTTATACTGCGAAATGGTCTGATGCTAGTTCGAATACCACGGGATGAATAATTCCTCCCCTCCCCACACACACTTCCGTTAATAATTAAAGCACATTTTGTCAACAACTTAACTAGTTCGAACCACGTTCCCGCCTTTCATACTAACTACCGCCAACCACCTAGCAAATTGATTTCCTTATCATATTTAACCATAATAAAATAGAGAAATAAATGTTTTCATAAGAGAGCACATCATTTAAAAAGAGTTGAATAAAACTAACTTACTTCTTGAATCAATTACTATTATTATTAGTTAGTAGTATGTGAAAGCCCACACAGTCAGTTATAATGTAGGGAAATGACTGCATTTCCACAAAGTAGATTTAAATTACTATCAAATCGATCAATTTTTATTGATGTATTTATTACATAATAATTTGCATACTTTGATGTTACCACGGTCTAAATTCAATCAGTCACTGTTGTCACATGCGCATCTTACGTTGGTTGCCTCGATATAACGGTTTTTCACAAGTGGGATTGTAGTTAGCAAGTGGAATTCAAGTCAAGCCTTTCATCCTATTCTAGACTCGTCATCTGAACGGTACATGCATTCTAGTGTTGATGTTAAGACTTGAATGTGTGTTCTGGATTCCACCTACTTTTCATAACCCAACTTTTATCGACGCCAGTTTTCTAACTGAAGAAGAGTTTGTTAAATAATTAACAAGTGATTGTATTTTCATCTCAATTTGCATTGACGAAATTTTGATATTCGATTATTAGACGTGGTAGTAATGAAAGCGGCATGTACCGGATTGTCTCATCAGAGATTCATCTAATATTTCCCTACCACTATCATGTATCCGTTCTTCATTTCAGTATACAGAATGAACATCACTCGTAGAATTTATATTTTTCTGTGAATCACATTACTGATTTTTAACTCATCAATGAGACTTAACATTTTTCTCCAACTATCAATCTCGATCATCAAAGTTATAGGAGTGGGAAAGATATTATGAAGTACGTATTACTTGGTTTGTTACAATTGATGTTAGTAAGGTATTGTCGAAAAACCGAGAGTACTGGATAGTCGCTTCATCCTTGTACTGATTGTAGGAGAGTTGATTGATCGATTGATTGAACTAATTGTCGTCATGGCACAAATACCTGTAAATCCTATTTATTCATGAGATGCTTAGACCAAATAAACATATGCAAGACGACAGAATAGCTTGCCAACAAAATGTCAATCGTTTCACATTTTAGTCAATCAATCAGCGATTTCCACCCCATGTGGAGCACAGGCCGAATATCAGCTTTCTCTAACCAACTCTATCCTGGACTTTCTTTTCTAAGTCTTTCCAAATGTTGTTCATCCTCTTCATGTCTGCCTCCAATTCCCAAGGCAATGAGTTCCTGGTCTTCCTCTTTTCCTTCGGCCTTTAGGATGCTTGTCTTGTGCGTCCTATTCATCTCTAACGTTGTCCTAATATCTTTATGAGATAAATTATGCTTGGTTTGTTCTCTGACACAGAAGGCTATTGCTGATGGTGTCTGGTCAACGGATCCAAAGTATCTCATGCAGATAACTGTTTATAATTAATTGTATTTTGTGAATAATGCTTTTCGCAGTTCTCAGAGTTTCAACTCTGTGCAATAGACCGGTGTTCATATTTGCATTCAAAATTCTGTCTTCGATGTTGGCCGACAACTGGTCTGAGTTCTCGGTGTTTTTCAGTTATAGAAATACTGATCTTGACTCACCGATCAGCTCCTTCACATCTACATCAGACCCTCCTTGTTTATCAATCATCTGAATGTTTCCCACATCTTGTAGAATTTCACCATCAAGCGTAATTAGGTTGGTGTTCGTTGCTTTGTATGTAAAGATCTTGCTTTTCCATTTGTGTACGTTGAGGCATACTTCTGGCTTCAGAGGCTGCTGTTACATTATCCATCTTCGCCTACATTTGTTGTAGTGTGAGGGGGATAGAAGAAGTAGGTCTGTTATCTGCAATGACCAAGTCGTCTAGTCGCATTCCGGTTGCCCAGTGTATTCTGTGCTCCCCTTGAGATTTAAGTACTACACACTAATAAAGTTAATGTGATCAAAGTTCATTTCAATTATGAATGATCGATAATTAACGATCATGTAAATCACTCCTTAAATTGTCATCTCTCAAGTCACCCCGCGCACATACACACTGCTAAAAAGAGACAGAACTAGTCATTTTTCATGTAACTATTCTTATTTTTGTTATTAATCTTAAGGTAATTAAGGCGGTAACCAGTACTGTCGTTTATTTTCCCCGCACTGATGTTGTTATTTGTGATTGGTTGTAGTGTGCTAATTGCTCTAATTATTCCAAGGTCGTTGTTGTAACTATATATACAGAGTTAGGACAGAATCGAATCGAATCGTCTCAGTGCTGTATTCGTGTCTTTTTGATTTGGCTCTGGGCGAGTAATCAGTTGTCGGTTTATTGGTCACGATTGCGAGTATCTGTTCGTGTAGATAATTCAGCGAGTTAAAGCTGTCGTTAGTGCTCCCAGGGTATAACGTAGGCGTTTGCGTCATATCACACACCCACCATAAATACATCAGTATTAGGTCCTTATAAAATAGAAATTTTATTGAAATATTACATAATCTTATTCTGATTAGCTACTATTGTAACTAACTAATAGACATTGAATACAACTTGTATTCTTATCATCATTAAGCTTCTTGTATGTTGAGCATTATGTGATATGTGTATTCAATTAAGTTGAAAGTGAGTTGGATGTACAGAGATAACACTGGATTATATTGTAATCTAACTGTAGCTAATAAATATGACAACTCATTAAATAATTAAAAGTTACTGTGCATCAAAACTGTTATGTATTGAAAAATTATACACTGTGCCCTTGATATTTGCCATTCAGAATACGGACACGTCTGCCTCACGACTACCAGCCCCCAAAGCTGGAATAGAGAAAACAACAGCTACTAGCCAACCAGATATAACCCAAACCAGTCCGATTCCAGTCATATTGTATTTCAACCATGCCTTTATATATGCACAAATTCAGACCACACAGCAAGCCAATTAGGTATTTTACATTAATACAAAACAGAAGAGATTGTGGCGGTGAATAGGGGTAACTTGTACACAACTAATTAACTATAGTCCATAATAAGAGACAATATAATAACAGCAAATATACTAAACAGGAGGATAGAGTAAGAGGAATATAACAATAATAAAAATGTAATATTTGCATTACACACGACCAGGATAAATGAATTAATCCTCTAAAATACAGTTCTAGAAGTTTTTTCACTCTTCTTTAGTGATCCGATATAACAAAAACATCATTAGTTCGATGTCATATGAAATCTTGTATGCAGTGTTAAGTAGTCACTAGAACAGTTACAAGATGATGTCATGCGAATATGTTTTGGATTGATTAGGTGAAAGTACAACTTACTGACAACATTTAGCTATTCGTGAACTTCTCAAAATGAATAGTCATTATAACCAATATGAATCGGTTTGATAAATCTAAACGAACCAAGAATTAAATCCAACTCAAACATTTATACTAGTTAGGAATCAATTAGAAGGTAGCAATGATGGACGAATACTTCATCGGTGAAAAACGATACTGTTACATGGGACGGTATAAAGAATTCTTATGCGTAAAGAATTCTTGAAATGTTAACTGTGTGAAAATAGAAATGGCATTGAGGTTCCTTCCTTGAGGGATTTTTACGAAACAAGCACAACTGACATTGTGATGATACGAAGTGAATTCATTTTGCTCATTTCTCTTTCTCTAATTATTCCACCTCTTACACATAAAATCATTTAAATAAGTAAAATGTTGTTTCGCAAATGTAAGATTGAATGTAACATGCAAGTGTAATTGTCATTGGGATTTAATCACAATCACAAGTTCACATGTATAGATGAAGAGGATCAATTAGAGAAAGAGGTTATGACGTAATCGAATATGTAAAACAAACACTAGTTGTTACATAAACAGTGGGTAAAGTGATAAGGAAACCGACATTATTTATTAAAATTACCAACTGTGTTAATATTGATGATCAGAATAGTAGTTGTAGATTGTATGAAAAATAAGGGTTGATGGGAGGTCAAATGTTTTAGTGAGTAATGCACGAAACATTAATAATTACGAATAAGCAATGAAGGTTCTACTATGAATACGTAAAAATGGCAGTGAAAGTTCTAAAGATGCGAATGGAGAAGAAAGAATATGAAAAACGAAAGGATACAAAGATACCACGCACCATGGTAATCCCAGATAGACCATGGATTCCTTTTGTGATCATTAATTCAAGTTAATACAACGAATATCGGCTGCTTCTGTATAATGTGAAAGTCTAGTGTTATTCTGCCTATTTACTTCTCGGACTGTAACAGCAAGATTCACTGAGTCACCTGTATCCATGTTATGTTTTCCCATGACACTCTGCTAGGGAATATGGAGCGATTTAATGCCAAACCCTTCAAAATAAGTTCTAAGATTCTTCTCAATAACACTGTCTTCTTTCTTGAGACATGCGTACTCCCACATGCATATGTAAAATGATAAATGCAACTGAAGATAACTACAAGCGGTTTATTATCTAAATTTCATAAACTGAACATTCTTTCTGTGAAATGAGTAAGAAATAATTTTGTATCAGAATAGGTTAATGCTATATGAGTCTGTAATCGGTGACAATTCTGTATGTTGAAATCATTGCCGTCGAATGGAAGCTTAGTGAACATACGTTATTTTTGAGGATTGTCATTTCTAGTGATGGTACACTTGTTAGCTTGATTTTGTTTTTGTATGAATTTTACATGACGACATGATGATTTCCATTTCAGTTGTAGAACTATGGACTAATACAACATTAACTTATTCATCTACAAATTTATTTGTTACTTATTACACCGAAAAGTTGTTTAGAGAATCAAATTTTCATAGTAGACCACTTGTAGTTACATTCATCTGCATTTTCCACTTTGTATGTACATGTATGTTGTCAGAAAGAAGAAGACACACAGAAGTTCCTGGGGTCAGTTACCTTATACAATTGACTGGACGCTTTACAGAATTGTCCTCTATTATACTGAAATGATTGCCAAGTGCTTCAAATCAAAATTTATAAAAGTATTCAACTAAGATCAACATGTAATGAATACAAACAACAATTTATGAAGTAATCCATATAAAATTAAACTATGCCAATTCAGATTATGCAATCACTTGTATCTATCATATTAAGTGTATCATTTACTTTAAGCGATAATTCAATGTAGTAAGAGTTGCCTACATTTTTACTTTATCTCTTTCATATTTCCTATTCTCATGTATTTCATTTCGAACATTATGATTTATTCATGTATAAACATGTTTACGTTTTTTTTTTTAGCAAGCTTGGGTTTTACGGGATGGGGGTGCTAGCCTCATGTCCAACCCTCCTCCTTTACCTGGGCTTGGGACCGGCAGTAGCCCTAGGAGAGCTACAGGCGGAGTTTATAAACATGTAGTTACAACAAAATAACCTTATTGGTAAACAACAATAAATCACTCACCTTACTTCACTTTATTCAATGATGAAGACTGTGTATCTCTTAGTGATTCTAATAACTTTTAATAACTTTTATTACATATAATTCATTGAAAAAAGTTAATGGGAAATTACATTTTATACATAAACATTCATTTTGTTACTTTGGTAAATGTTTTTGTTTTTTTAATTTTTACAATTACCGATTGGTTACTATTTTTGTTTTGATTTTTATTGGTTAACAGATCAAAAAAAAATAAATTTATCACCTAGTGATTAAACCCATAAATGAATGAATTGAGTTTGGTAATAAGTTTAGTTGATTGAATTTGTCATAGATTGATGTTGACATAATGCTATTGCAAACCAGGGAGCACAGAACAGCTATTTCGTCCTTGTATCTGGTTAGTGTTTTTTAACTAGATTGGGTTTTACGGGGTGGGAATGCTTAATCCTCCTCCTTTGCCAGGGCTTGGGACCGGCAGTAACCCTAGGAGAGCTACAGGCAGAGTTTCGTCCTAGTATGTGACTCTTCAACAGTGTGGACCTCAGATTCTATCCGAAAGACTACCGGTTGGCGAACGTCTAACCCTCTGCACAACTGGGCCAATCAGTGTCCGTCGGTAGAATTTTCACTTCCATCAATTTTTGATATAGAGAAATGATCATCCATTGAGATTGGCGATAACTGTCTGACTCCCTGAAATTCTAAACGCCAGCGGCCACGACTTCTCACTGATTGGCTGCTTTTTTTTCTTCTGAATTCTACTGGTCGAAAAAGCAAAATGTAAATTAATTTCCAAGTAATTGAACTCATCAATGAATGAATTAATTAATCTAGATGACCTTCTAAATAGAAAATAATTGGAGATCATGTGACTCTGGTTAAATGTACTTGTCATGAGGTCATCAAGTCTAGGCGATTACGATAATTACTTCAATGATGACATTTTCAACTAAAGTATGTTTTAGAAATGAAAAAGAGCGATTCTTAAATGATCATGCGACATTTTTGAAATAACTAGTCAGTGACTTCATATTCGAATTATAATCATCATGAGTTTGAATTTAATCTGAACACTATACACAAGCATTTCAGGTGTTCAGATGGAAATGTCATTCTACTGTGTCTTCAAAGTGTATGATTGTTACATTGAAGCTATAATTACAATTGAAGTAAACTAATCAGAATGAAAATTTGTGAAGATGAAAGAGACGGTTATATTTTCAGATGTCACTACTACTAATAAAAGAATCCTTTAAAGAAGTATTCATTTTTTCAGAGTCCCAAGTTCAGTTTATGACAATTTACTTGCGTTTGTGCCATGAAGTATTTAATTCGACAGCCTGAATGAATGTTACTAAAATTTACTACAAGAGAATGATTTAATTATTGTCTCTACATATGTTGTGATAGATTGAGAAGTTTGGAACTAACATTTGGTGGCGGTGAGACAAGTGTTGAAACAGACGAGAGTTTGAAAAGAAAGTGTAAATATAACAGGGGATAAAATGTTGTGGAAAAATGGGTAAGTACTAATATGTACTAAATCTTACTGTTTCATGTTTCCACCAAATTGGACATGGTTGGTTACAAAGCTCACTTCCAGTTGTTAAAATATCGAGCAAAATGAAATTTATCAAATATTGTGCAACATGGTCAGATACGGACAGCAATATAAACAGATGATTAAATTGCATATAAGTCCCTTTGAATTGTAAATTATCAGCATTATATCGTATTACATAAGTAACACTTTGTGAATCCATCGACCATCATACATACTAACAACACTGAATCGTTTTGGTTACTTCTAAAAGATGTACTTGTTTCTACTTAGACCAATCAGGAACAAAGGAGATAGTGGTATTGAATAGTGCCAACTTGTACAGAGCCAATTAACTGTAGTTCAAAGTAAGAAACAATATACTAAGCGGGAGGATAGTATAAGAGATAGGTAGCTATGGTAAAAATGAAATGTTTGCATTACCCGAAGCTAAAATAATTGAAACAGTATTCTAAAACATAGTTCTAAAAGTTCGTTACTCTTCGTTGATCGCCCCACATAACAATACCATTGTCACATTATACCTCGAACTGATAGCACTTAAAATTACATACCACCGGATACTAACTCAAATAACCAAAAAAATACATTACGCCGGGTATCGAAGACAGAAATAAAAAGAATGAATAGCACTCAACCCAGGACAAAGTTAGTTAGAAAATCTTTGTTAGCAGCCTTTACTGCACAAGGGGTAACAAGATACTAAATGAATAAGAGGATACTGAGTTATTTAATGGAAGATTAATCTCACTTCGAATTACTTCACTTATAAACACATTCACACTAACTGCAGAAACATTACACAGCTACTCAAAAATCGAATTACGTGTTAGTGATAAAAGTTCCAATGAATTATTCTGAAAATCAAATGAGTATGGGGCACATTAAATCGCTGAGCACGTGATTGGATACTTGATATTCTTCCTAAGAAAGTGTATTTGGTGATTTGATACTCACAATGCTTATAAACCTTGTTTTATTACATTTTGAACACATCAGATTTATATTTTTAGTGTTGAATTGTGTCTGAAAAATGGAATCCAAAGCACGTGTTTCGTTCTATTTGAGACTTGTGGGACTGAAAATGTGGGCATCACAGTATCAATTGTTAAACCTGGGCTTGATTCCAGTCTCTTATTGTCAAAAACCGCTTCGTTCACTATTAGCATTCGTTGTTCACACAGTCACCTTTGTGTAAAGAGGATGTATTTTTAATCTAGAAATGTCCATGTTTTCAAAATAGCAGTCTTATAGATTGAAACTAATCAGTTATTGTTAGAACTCAACAGCTTAGTTGTGAATGAAGCGACACTTGAATAAAATGAATTTGAGTCATGTTATGAACATCAACTCTGGTAAGTGGAATGTATGACCAGATGACGAGTCCTGAATAGCAAAAATACACGTTCTGGATGCCACTTTCGAATTGCACTTCTACTTTCATCATACTTATGAACTACCACTGTATCAGATCAATTAGCTTAGGTGCACCTATGGCAACTTATTCTGTGTGATCAGTGAGTCTGTGTTTATAAAGGCTTATTTATATATTCTATCTTGTAGATTATCCCCTTTTAGCCTTAAGATTTTATTGTTTGGTTGCTGACCGGAAAACCTACTAACAACAATGAATTTGCTATTCTACAATATCTGGTAACTTAAACTATGGAGTATTTGGAAATCCACTTATTTTAGTGTAAATTACATATCTTCTTAAAATGATTAATCAGTATACTTTTGGTCACATTTACACTTAGTCTTATGATAGTTATCAACTTATTAACTATTAATCTGAGTTGTTTGTAAAGTTAGTTTACTGTGAAATGAACTCTTTTAAGTGTAATGATTCTAGGCTGAACTCATGAAAGATTTGTATACACATCTTCTTAATCGAGTGATTTCAGATTACCAGCTTCTTCAAGACTGCATGAAAGTGAGTGAAGAAGGTATGATTAGGCTGCTTCGAGTGAGTACTTTATTTACCTTAGCAAGATCACTGTCATTATATCCTTGTCCAATGGAATCCAAATTTATGTACATAAAAATACGACGTTCATACTCATTTTAGTTTTTATCACTTTTGTACAGTTAGTTGGATTTAGTCTCTGGAAACTATGCTGAATCGAAGCTCAAAGCAGTACACTAGAAGAACTCTGTGTTAGAAGAACTCAGCTGTCCAGTGATTATTGATTTTCAGTTGTTATTGCAACTGAAGTCAGTTGTTGACGGATGATCTCTTCGAGTGGTAAATGTTTGTACATAAAGAACGCAAAAATGTCTATGAATTTACTCGTAGCATATACAAAGACAGTAAGTTTACACGAGAAGTGCAAGCAAATGAAACTATATCCTTTGATGAACTAATCAGCAGAATAGGCAGACTTACTTCAAGAACACAAGTGTATTAATAGCAAGTTATACAGTTCAAATATTAAAGTATTCTAGGGGCGAGAGGAAGCTTATATACGAACTATTCATATTAGTCAGAACTTACTGCAACCCCGTATGTCCCTTGGTTAGTAGGTTACCCTTGTAAACTTGTCAGAAGTGTTAAACCAATCAACACATTTGTACACAATCATTCTCAAAAAATAGATCTTTCTACTACATTTATGAAAAGTATCACCGAAAATACCATAAGGATTTTCAAACCATTCAAAATCAAAGTCATCCGTAAATCAATAGAATCACTTTATTACATTTTATGCAGACCAAAAGCCACCGTGAACTGTATAAATTTAGACTCAGCGGTTTTTTGATTAGGTGTTCGTGAAAAAGCTGAGAATTTCTGGGTAAACAATAGCGAACACTCCTAGGAAGTCCCGTACTAGAACCAAAATATCTGTCTAGTACTTCCTAGTTTTCGATGGCTGTTTAACCCAGGTCAAATCAGATTATACAATGACAAAAGGAGACAACTACTATGCCACATACCCCATAAAATGTTTTAACTGTGACAGGCATTATATTGAACAAATTGCGTAGAGTCCTCATTTACAAATAAACCAATATAATTTAGCCGAAGAACAATATGACCTTCTAGTACTCATATCAATGAACGGAGTCATACAATTAGGGACACTCAATGAACTGGGAAAATTCAAAATATGCTGGAGAATCTCTGGTAGTACAACATTCCGACAAATGTCTTTATTAACATACATCCTATTTGTTAAACTGCATAGAATAGTCATTTGAATACGACTATCAATAAGAATTTAAAGGTCAAACAAAATTGACAACATCTATGAAGACAATCATTGTCAAACATCATCATCAGAACAGGCTAAGTGTAATAAACAACAATTATCTCCTTGATCAAGTATATCATATGCATAACTGAATATACGTAAATTGGATGCATAAATGAATGTTATGCAATGGCATCATCAAATAAGATACCAATTAATAATTAAAGTCTATTTTATTTCCTAATTTAATTAGATCTTTAATGACCGGAAAAATTTACTAGTCAATTGAATCTTCTATTATCTTCATTAATTCACTTAATTACTTCATATACTCAGATACAAAGAAAGAGAATGAGAGACGGTGAGGGGGGAGTGTGGTGGAGTAAACACAAAGTTGAATACACATCAATGTTTACTTGGTAAAAGAGTTAGAAGTCAAAAAGTGGTTGTATTTTCTTTTGTAATCGGTTTATTTGAAATTTCTGATAAACTTTCTTTAGAATTCAATTAATACTTTGGTTATTTTAATTAATTAATTAATTACATTCACCATAGCAACGTTAATGTATATGCTGTAAACATGTACATTTAACAACAAAAATAAGATACATTGAGAGTGTGAAAAAAGTAATAACAATAATTATTTTGTTCCTTGTATTTATCACAGATTGATCTCGATTGGTTACTATTGAGACCAAGAGAACACTGTAGAGATGTTTCTTTCTAGCTTGGAATCCATCAGTAGTAATGTTCTCTCTTGATTACATCAAGAGATGAAGGCGAAGATACTCAGGTGTCACAGTGAGCAAATAACCATTAGAAACCATGAAACAATATCTATTACAACTTCAATCAATATGTGATATATTGAAATGATTATTCGGTGAAACTAAACTACACCGCTGACCTTGAGGTACCTTTTAACCAATGAAAATGCACTGGTAGATTAAATCATTATTTATTATGAAAAACGATATTTTAAAAAACAATTACACATGATTTATGAACTTTCGGAGGTTGGAGACGATTTCATTGAGTTTAAATACCAAGAACCTACCAGTAAGATTAAAGCAATTATTACTTACCCATTCGATTTTTACAGATCTTCCTCTATTATATTTTCTCTTACTAATGGCCGTTTCATCTATTGTAACGATTCTTCCGGTGCCTCCGAGTGATAGATTTAAGCGCAACATGATTTCTGAGTATACGTCTCTACAGTGCTGATACAATTGCACTGCTGACACTGACGATGCCAGAAAGACAGGCAACTGCATACTCCACAAGACAACTAACATGCAGGTTGACCTCAGTGTCAGCTAGATTTGCTGAAAAAACTGCCCGTTCTTATTGATTTTCTTCGCCGGAAGCCATTGCAGCGAAACGTTACTCCATGACGACTGTCTCTGTACTGTATTTGAGTCATATTGAGGCCACAATCACAAATGAACTCTCTACGAAGTAGTCCAAAAGCTTATAGATTAAAAAGAATAATGTCCTCATTAGAAATTGCAATAAGCCGATCTAATGTAGGCACTTTGAACTTAAATGCGCGCGCAACCTAGAAAGAATAACTTAATTCTCATTGGCCTTCTCTAGGTCGGCGACGTAGTTTAGTTTTACCACTTTTTCATATTGATACAACATTTATATATTCAAAGATGATAAACATAAACAACTACAAAAAATATTAAATGAAATTTTTGGCAATAGTTATACTTCAATATGCATCAATCACTCAGTAAACACAAACAAATAACCAGTAGTGCTATGCATAACACATTAAACAAACAATGAAAACTTCAAACTAAAGTGATGTTGAAGGTTATTTCTTCAGTTTTCTTTTTGTTTGTATCAACTGGACTCGATCTTTTTACTACTACGTTTTAAGTTTATGATGAGTTAGTTGAATGTAGTTGGTAGAAAATTTTATCAGACCTCAGTTTGTGTTAGTTGGTACTTATTAGCAAGGCTGTATCTACATTCATGTAGAAGATAGAACCGATAATTCCAAAGAGATTTAACTCAGGATCATATAGGTTTGCACTCTAATGCGACCTACCTTACCTATTCAACTCCTGGCTGATGCACTGTAATGCTCAGATATATAGATTAACTAATCAATGATAGTGGCTTACATCATCCTTAACAAATCATATGTGATGACTGAATTTAAAGTGCGACAGTTTAAGTGATTGGGATGTACTAAGCTCTGCATAAATATGTACAAAGTTAAAATACATCATTTAATAAATAGTCTTAACAGCTTCAGAATTCCACGGAAATATTCAGAAGCAAGAAATATACAAGTCCCAAGCTCTTTAAGTATGTAGCATGTGAATATTTCATTACTAAAATGTAAATCTCCTCAAACCAACAACAAGATTCATTAGAAGTGTAAGTGTAAAGTTATGATTGCTAGTGTTGAGAAAAGTTTGGCATTAAACAGTGATCAACAATAGCTTGCACAAGATGGTGGTCGTACTTAATCATAATTCTATTAAAATGTGAATTTTACCAAGGGACGCCGGTTGAAAAGCTTAGTGGTTTTGATGGTTATGACAACTTGTCAATTCTAGTATTGTCCCCCCCCCCACAAATATCTTTGCTTTATATATACAAACTTTGAGGTAAAGTTTAATAATCGTTACGTTTTCTTCTGTCCAGAGTTCAAGGAACTAGATGTGAATTAGACTGTAAATTTCTAAGCTTCTAACAACAAGGCATAACAGATACTACCTTTACACCAGACCACTGTCTTTCCACGCATGATTCAGTACATAGTGATAAGGTACGGAAAACTTATACTATGATAAAATAAGCTGATCGGAAATAACATTTTAAATCAGCGTCTACTAGATAATTTGCATTTTATGTAGGTAACTTAAATAGATCAGCACAACGACCCAGAGTGACTTCAAAGATCACTTGTAAACTACTACAGGATGACAAGTTCAACGTTGTCGGTAGATGTCTGCTTAACAAGTGAAGGAGGCATTCTTCAAGTCAGAGATGAACAACAAACCCGCCATATCACGGGATGATCACCTTGAAATATATATGCGTAAAACGTAAATCAGGTCTCAACTGTATCGTACAAGTAATCTTACTGACAAAGTGGTCACAACTATCAAAGTCAATAACGGAATAGTATCTTTTTAAGATTTTCGCCAGAAAATGACATATCTACCCTACGCCAGTTTTGACTGGCTGGTAAGTGTAAGCAGAGTGTTGGTGTATGACAATTGAGTGTAGTTTATATATTCACCTCATTTTGTATGTATGTATGTGTAGAACTTCTCATAAAATATACATCGTCACTAATCCATCTTGTTCTTGATCAATCAGTTAGATTTATGTCTGAGTAAAGACTAAAGCCTGCGTATTCTTAAACAATGTCGACAGTGATTCATAAAATGACGGCGAACCTCTTGTTATATTGTTGTTACAGTCTCAACAACCTAAATGGATACTTACTGGTGAAATTAGCCCAATATACAGTTAAAAATTGTTAATATTCCTGAAAAG
Source organism: Schistosoma mekongi (assembly GCA_034768735.1). Lineage (NCBI taxonomy): Eukaryota > Metazoa > Platyhelminthes > Trematoda > Strigeidida > Schistosomatidae > Schistosoma > Schistosoma mekongi. Next base: position 463,793 of record CM068305.1, read on the forward strand.
ATACTTCTCAATGTGAACAAATCGGATCTGGATTCTGGTACATCACATTCTGATTGTTCTAATAATGAAAGTGCATTAGATGAATGTTCTGTTGAATATGAGATATATTCTCTCCTAATAATTTTACTGCTAACGATATGGATTAATCACTCAATGAGTGCCTATTAAGTGAAATCTCTATTAACCGTCAAGAACATGTTATTGATGAGTTTTGTTCTGTGCGACTGTCTACTGATGCCTTATTGGATTTTAATTATTCTCATAACGTATGTTATAATGAACTAAATGATATCGCAAATGTTTCATAAGTAGTCGAAGAAACAGAAACCCTGTACGGTTGGTTATTGGATACATATTCAAAAATTTCATTTATGGTCCTATGCAGATAGTAATAATAATGGTAGCTTTATTCAGTAGTATGTTAGGCACAATATGAATTTTCAGCATACAGTGTCTCATCTAGTTACTCGTGTACACATGCAATTGGATTTACACCAGTTCGTGTTCACGAAAGTAACAACACCACCATTACACTTTTACATGATGATAGAACGATCCTGACGAAAAAAGCTTATGTATCCAGAGATTCTTGAACTGTGATTAAACCACAGTTACGGTATATGTTAAGAATAAGGGGGGAAATTGTAGACAGGACAATTTTCCAATTGGAGATCTATAATTAAGACTACGAATTTCACGAGTAGATGTTTGATGAGTATTGATCCTTTTTAGCGTATTCTACCAGCCACCATAATGTCATCATTTAGATCGAAGTGAATTAATCATGATAGATCGTAAACAGTTTTCAAAGGCGCGTGAGTACACAATGCGACTTCGGAATATGATTGAGCAGTTAAAACAATGTGACAAAGTAACATTTTGAGATAGTTGGTATAAAAGTAGTAGCCCAAGATTTTAAGTAGGCTGCTAACATTATGTTATTCTGTTGATGCTGAGGCGTATTCTAATTTTCTATCAACTCGTCCATATGTAACAAGAATAAACAGTCAAGAACTGAGTCATTTTCAAAGTAAAATGTCGAATGCAGATATTTGTATTCAACAAGAAAATCCGCAGAAAGGAAAATGTTTGGTGTTTTGTTTGCTCAAAGTAATCCTACATTTAGTCGTTTGTGTTGCTCACAGATTACTGTTAGAAACCACTGGAGACTAAAAAGTAAATTAATGGAAATGGGAATTCTACAATTAAATACTAGCTAATCTAGTCCTGCAGATAGTTAAGCTTCCTCTGTCAGATTATAAGGCTTTAGGTTAGATTCTTGAGTGGAATTGAAGGCGTTTACTGCGACAACAGTTCCATACTAGAATGGAACAACTGTTCCTTACTTCCTGGTTTTCAATGTTATCCAGCCAACAGCAATCTGTGACGATTACAAACAATTAAAGTTAATATCAATCCACATGCCCATAAACCATCTAAATTAGAATTCCACACTCCGTTAACGTTACGAATCTCACTTTATTACATATGACCTGTGCTACTCAGATCCATTGGATTGTGTGATAGATGAAGTCCCAAATAAAATCAATAATCTCATATTGTCCTTCAAATACACACATAAACATTGTTCTGTGGTGGTGGAGTATCTATGCTGTCAATACGAAAATAGAATGACTTAGACGTTACCAAAAAAATATTGATCAATATATGTGAAAGTGGTCAAACCTATTGACGTCAATACCTTGACAAAGTCCCTATTGAGGGAAGGGGTGATGGTAATCAACGAAAGTTGTGGTTACTTAATAAAAGCTTAAGCAGATTAGTTGAGGGATGACAATTAAGTGGATCGATAACTGGTTTACGTATTCACCTTCTCACTGTGCATGTGATCTTCCACTCGAAACTGCTGATCATTATTACGTATGCATGTATATGTGAGCATTCTGGTTCTTGATTGATCATATTTAACTTGGATTGTCACTGGCAAGCGGAATCTAAGACGCGCGTTTCGTCCTATTTGGGACTCATCGGCTGAATGTACCTGCATCCCAATGTTGATGTTCACACTGGGATTCGAACTCAGTCCGCTTCGTGCTAAACGCCACTGCGTTCACAACTAGGCTACTGTGTCCAGACTGTCGCACTTGTGCAACGGGCATATATGTAATTAGGATAAGCTTGTATCTTCTCGTAGATTTGTAATGGACTGAAACTGGTCAGTTTCTGTTGCCATATGTGCAGTATCGCGGCAATTCGCTAAGGATGCACATATGTCAACAGAAGCTGACCAGTTTCAGTCCATTACAAATCAACTGGAAAATACAAGCTTATCTTAACTTGATCAATCAATTGGATTATTGTTTGTGAGTTGTAGAGTAAGGTAACACTGGAATTTGTTGAGCACTGTCCGATAGTGTCTTAAGGAGCAACTAAAATCATTCAATCATTTTGTGTATTCAGTAAGATTTACATTATGATTCATTTAAAAGATGATAAGAAGAGATTCTGTTAATTTTGATTTATTGAATTCAATATTCAATATCATCGTTATTTGATGAATAAGCAGAAGAAAAGAGAAAACACTTCATTACAATTTATTTACTACATTTAAACAAAAAGTAAATAAGTGAAATCTTTAAAGTATTCTCATTCTATGTAAACAAAAGATTCATATGAACAATGTTATGATGATTATAGAGATGTACATATTTTGATTTAGCATTACAGAACTGTATTCATCAACACCATCACACGTATACACACACACACACACAAACATATGAACCAACATTCACCACAGCAACATTGACTATTAATAGTGCCTAAGTTAATAAGTACTTAATAAGTTACGTAATAGATGAATAAGTGTGTAGGAAGCGTTTACATGTAATGAGATGTTGATGCATAGAAGGAAGCACATGTTTGTAATTTGTTGATTTATAGATAGATAAAATGTGAACTACTACTTCAAATTCATAAGTTGTTGTATTGTGTCATACCTATTAGATATTTTTCAAATAACAACTTTCTTCTTCTTCTACAGCTTCTTCATTAAGGTAATGAGATTCCTGATAAATGAAAGTAAACGAGAAGGAATGCTGTTGTTTGTCATTATGTACTGAGGTTAATCACAGTATGATTGAAAAACACCAGAAAAGATTGTATAAGTCTTGTATTGACAGTGCTTTATACTGAAATTTACCTGAGATGGAACACCAAATGTAAAGGCTATTCAGTAGGTATTTGATGGTTTACATTTTCAGTTCCTGATATTACACAGAAATCAGTGACATTAGCAAATCGATGGAAATTACCAATATAAACTAATACATGCCAAGTCAGTTGTCTGATGACTGGATACTACCCACAATGCCTGGAGTTACCGATCATAATCTCCAAACGGATCATTTACCGGTAGTATTTAAGTGTTGTAAGCTAACACAGACTGTTGTTGAATGGTGTTGATGTATCACTTGATCGCCAACTGAGGTCAGACAGTGATATAAAATTAACAAAAGACTGAATAAAATGTTGCTGGCATACTGTACAAGATGCCAAAGGAAAGCTCTAGTAGAAACCAAAAAAAGTCATAAGACTGGAATCAGATGACTATGCAGTGAAAAACTGTTAAGTAAAAATGGTTATCCACCAAAAGTTCTATCGAAACAAAAACTGGGAACTACATCGAAATGTCTTTTGTTCATAAAATTACGATTTAAACCTATTGTAGTCTGATTAATTATGACTCGCTGGTCAGGAAATCCACTTAGAGTAATTATATAAGTTGGGTTGTGACTGGCAAGTGGAATCCAGGACGCGCGTTACGTCCTATTTGGTATGCAGGTACACCCAGCCGATGAGTCCCAAATAGGACGAAACGCGCGTCCCGGATTCCACTTGCTAGTCACAATCCAACTTATATAATACTTGTGAAAAATTTGCTATATCGAGGTAATGCGCTCAGGATGCACATATAGCAACAATGACTGACCAGCTTCAGTCTATAACAAATCAATGGGAATATACAAGTTCATCCTAATCACTTAGAGTAACATTTGGTACTTCCAAATGAGTGCTTGATACTTTTCTTAGCTCGTCTATTTACAGAAAGAGAGAGTGAGAGAGACAGTCAAATCTATCATTCTATCTTCGGATATCATATACCTCTCCATGATAAAATATAACAATAATAAGTTCGATTCTTTCACATTTAATCGATATCAACCACCTAGGTGACATGAATTCAGCATTCATATAGACATATTTAATACGGTGAAGTTCGCTTGTCACCTCCGGATGTCGCATTCTAAGGACGACTAATACGATAACCATTCATGTAGAGATGGAAGGTGATTTAAGGAATCAGTACTCAGTACTTTGGGCCTAGGTTTCTTGTTAATTGACACTCGCCTAAAGGTGATATCAGAAATTGAGTTGGTTTAAACAACCAGTAGAATCTAGGAAGTACTAAACAGCTGTTTCGTCGAAGTCTGGGAAGCTTCAGTAGTACTTACTAATACCACCACCACCAGCAAGAACTTAAGCCCAAGAACTTAAGGCTTTGTTGAGAATGTTTAACCGTTAGACGAATGGACCGATATCCAGAGGTTCACATTATTAGTTTATACTATTTGATTGCCGGCTGGTTGGATCACACACGACATGACTGAAATCTACTGGTCACTTCTTCATACATGACGGCCAAAAATATCCTTATAAATATTATCGTTAGTAAATACATGTTAGTTAGGCAACATTAACTAAGCACTGTAGAGACTGTAATTAGTAGTGACTGGTAATTGGTGAAGCCATGTAAAATGTCAGTGTTCCACAGGTTAAGCCTTCATCCTATGAGGAGACTGGTTAGAACTGCTGTCCAGTACCCTTAGGTTTTTGATGTTTATCTTATCCACATCAATGAATGATATTAAATGATATTAAACATTATCTAAAACTCGACAACTTACATAATCTTGAGAAGTATGCATTTGAGAAACATTGGACCAGGTACCATTAATTGCTAATGCAGAAAAGATTCATTAAAGTATTCAAACATTTAAAGTTGAGTATCACAAAAAAATACAATAAAACACTAGTATTACTTTTTTACTCTTATGAAGTTAAATTGTTCAAGATCCTAATTCACAAAGTTCAATATTTCGATAACAATGATGATTGTCTCTACAGAACCTGTTAATTTATTCAATTGAATGATAACATGTTTAGTTGACAGAGATGCTTTTTCTTAAGTTTACATTCTATTTCAATCTAGGCAAATGATTAGTAGTAACATTAGCAATACTCAATGAATATATTTCATTGATATGTAGATGTATTCAAAGACGATATATATGACTATTGACTAAGAAAGTATTAAATGATCAAGAATAACCATCTGACGAATGTGTATTTTTGTCATGAAGACTAACAACTTCCAACTAAATGTATTAAGCATTAAATCATTGCATTCTTCATTGATCTACTACCAGTTTCTAAGTTATTGTAGTTTCACTTTAAACTCTGATACCGTGTTTCTACGCAGTAATCTCTCTAGTTCTATATACATTAAGTTTCATAGTTACTGTAATTCATAGAATCAGTTTTGTAATTTAAGGTTTGTTTAATCATTCCTCTTTCACCCACTTTATAGGTTATTGATTAAGTTCCCTTGTGTCAACCACTTTAAGTTGATGGAATTCGTTCAGTTTTTGTTGATGTTAATCTTATTGGATTTTTAACAGAAATGTGATTTTACTGAACTAAATACAATTTTTGACCAGTCTACATTTACTATAAAAATGGTATGCCCGTCACCTAAAGAAGATTGACTATCTTCGAAAACTGTACTTTAGTACATTATTTCAATTATTAAAAATATGGACAATGTAACCTTTTCATTTCTATGACTGTTATGTTCCCCTTACCCGGTCCTCTTGTTTAGTATATTTATTCTTAGTATATTGTTTATTACTACGAATGAGGTTTACTTAATTGTGTACAAGTTGTACCCATTCACTGCCACTCTTTCCTTTGTTCTGTATCAATATTAGATTTGTGAATGGGTTAGTGTGTGGTCTGATTTTATGTATATATAAAGGCATGATTAAAATACAATACGCTCTCTCAGTCCTCAGTCCCCATTTCTGGTTCTTCTATTGTCGGCCTGGAGAGGTGAGTGTGCTTAGGTCAGTTGTGCATTATCAACTAGGCACACTTAATTGGCGTTCGCTACAACCAACGGAATCCTCCCTCTCTTTCATCACGTCATAACAAAAAATGATTGACAGATCAACGAGATAACTAATCAAACAGGATTATTTAGTGCATACCAAGTGTATAAGAATGAAATTTCTAGCATATTTAAGTTTTAAATTAGATATAAATGATTATCAGAGAATGATTTTGGGTTAGCTGTCAATGAAAACAAACAAGAATTAGATAGTCATTTCATTCAAGCATGAAACTTGTCAAGTGAGAATAACTCCAACCCTATTACACATTAAATTCAATGATAGAACTCTCAATTCAATCAACATGTGATCCAATGTTACAATCATTTTGTGCCATCGGTGATGAATTGTATCATTCTTAGTTTGTTTGTACTAGTTACAACTTCTTAGAAGAGTCTTCAAGTAGGTTGAAATGGTTCTTTGAAGGTTTATTATGAATTTCACTTTGTATTTATTATTAATCATAAACCAATAAGCAATAGATAACTTTTTCATTATAGAATTCGACTCAATCGTATAATCAAATCATCTCAGACCTATTTTAGAATTCTGTTTAAATTCTAGGATGAAGTGATGAGTGATGGAGTTAAGAAAAGCCGTGAGTAAGACAGTTATCATCAATTGTATTTGGTCTGCGAACTCATCAGCCCAAATTAAATGTGATTTTATTTCAATTACAACGAAATCGAATGAAGCCTACTGTGTGTTTAGGTTTCCTTTTGAAACTTTAAATAGTTTGACTTGGAAAATATCTAAAAATGTTTGCAGTACCCCCCCCCCTCCATACTTTTACATCATGTTTGTCAATTTGAAGATGGAAATCACTCTCTTAGAATCTGTTGAGGAGCAAGTGAAAAGGTACTTGAACTAAAATAAAAAAAAACTTGGTTAGTTTATCTTAGTACACTGCACTTGTATACAGTGCAGTACAATTCACACGATTTGGTACTAAACTAAACATGTGAGAGTATCATTCATAGAGAGAACTCAAAGGAGCTCGCATAAAAATTCATGTAAACGTTTCTGTGATCAGAATATATAAGCTGTGGAACTATTTACCTACACAAGTAATAACAACATCCGTTAAATTTTCAAAGGTAGACTCACTGTCTACTTATTATCTGCAAGTACTATGGAACATAATTTTAAAAACTATACTCTTATTAAACACCCTTCACTATTAACTAAACGTATCTGTCCATCAGATTCAGATGGAACATAACGGATGCTACACTTCTGCATAACAAAAGTGATTGGCCAATATTGTGTGACAGACAAATGACTGGGTCTTATATGTATATATATCTTGTATATTATTGGTTATAATATATCCATGTGAATAACTAGCTGGCTTCTTGATAATCGGTCGGATCGTTGTGCCTGTGCAATAGATTAAGCCAAGGCTGGGTGTTAGCTGCAGACAATAGCGTGGCAGATAATAGAATCGATAATGTCGGCCATCCCTGCTTCAGATATAACAAAAAGACACTTTAATTCCACCTAGACGCAAACATCAAGGAATAGATAGTTCACTAATCCTGACGAAAATGATTTTAAGTTGTAAATTCTATCGATTCGTTGCATCATATCATCACCAAACACTGCCGTGTACTTCGTTTAGTGGTGGGATTAGCACAGGTCAGAATTATTTATTGCTAACGGTTTAATCGAGACAATGAAATATGCGTTTGAGTTCCGTACAGAAAAATCAGTTCTCCCACCGTTGTGAATATGTGACGGGAATGAGTGTAAAACTACCTACTGTTACAGTTTCATTTATTACCCAGTAGTGACCGATCCCACGCTCCCTTATTTCGTACAGAGGATCAAATTTACTTTAACCAACTCAAATTAAATGGATTGAAACGGCAAGAAACTCTATTTGACTGAGGTTTCAGACTACCAAGTACTTTCAACAAAGGTAACTACAATCTTGGAAAAATTCGAATTTTCGCTACACAGCTTCATGGTCACAGATGTTACTACTGGCTTATTTGGCAAGTGACTAACCCTGTGCGTGTTGTGTTTATATTCCGCTTACATCTGGTTCACAATGATAACGGAGCTCATTGTTAGGCATATTCTAAACATAAGAGGAAAACGTCGAAAATTGAACAAGGACTATTTACCTTTCCTATTTTCATTGACAGTCAGAATTCGTTTATTGGCTTTCGTTATTGCATTACCGTTTCCTAATTTATTATGGTGTAAAAGAGGAGCTGAGGAACCATTCTCTTTGACTGGTATACGACAATTTAAACAAATTGACTGTCGCAAATTGTCGGCTTCCAATTTACGTTTAGCCAACTTATCCATTTGTTGCGCTAATTCTTTCTTTTCCTTGACAACAATAATTGAAGAAAAGTTACAATGGAATAGAATAAAATGAACCAAAATTACATGGTAAATAGGAAGTATGCAAGGCTGGGCCTTGCGAGGCCTGGACTGTGTTAATTTTACTCATATCTTTTGTACAAAATAAAATAATTTATAGGTAGGTAATCCATAAGAGTTCAAGAACATAATCGGACATGGCTGACAATAGCTAGCAGTCGATCAATAAAGAGCTGTGTAAACAAGCACGTCATGAACATCGACCATTTGTTCAATACAGAATCAGTGTTCAAAGTTAACAATAAGGTAAGTGGTATTATTTTGGAACACTTGTCAAAGGATAATAACTAGATACCAGTAACTGCCTACTGTTGTACCTTAACCTATATTTCTTGAAATAACACTCCCATTTTTCTTAGAATTTACGATGTTGTTATAGTTTTACATCGACTGATGACTAAGTAGTAATTGATGTGAAGCTCGTCTTGTACTTTTATAGTGTTAGCCTGATTCCACTAGTAATGTGGTATGGCCATCAGTGTCCTAGCTACTCAACACATCGCATGCACCATTATGTGGTGGAGTGTCGTTTGGGGAAGGTGGGGTTAGAAAAACCTACTGGACCTGAGTTTCGCGCTACGTAACACTTGTCACGAAGGTGCACTTACAATCTTCAGGGAGCTGTCGTTCCTGGGCGAGTTCTATAGCAGGTCACCTAGTTTCAAAGTCAGTTACAGTCCGAATAACTAAGCGTCGAATCGGTCAGGGAGTATCACTTCCTTAAGGATTGTAGGTACGCTTTGTTAACAACTGCTCAATAGCTTTAAACCTAAGTTGATTGGGATTTTCTGTTGACAACTCTTTCAAGTCAACTTCCTCTAAATAATTTTTGTTTTCTAAAATCAATGATAATAGGCATATAGAGAAGAGCTATGAAAACAATTTTACTTGTTTTATTAAGGAAAATAACCAATCTAATTACGAAATATCCAGTCTCACTGATGGACAACTTTTCAGAGTTAAGATTTTTCATCTGATTAATTGTGATTTAAATCCTGGTGTGAACATCAACATTTGGATGAAGGTACATCCAACCGATGAGTCCCAAATAGGACGAAACGCGCAACCCGACTTCCGCTTGCCAGTCACAATCCAACTTAAATAATCTGGTTGACACACTTTTATTAGCCAAACAAATGAATTCCCAATTGATTTAATACTCTTAATTTATTGATATACTACTAGTTCATGATGTATATGTTCTTTATATTAGCCAACTTGTTGATTGATTGAATAGTTTTTAATATCTTTAGTGAAACCTATGAAATGAGTTTCATCCGGTTTTAGACAATCACAGTGATACTCAAACAAGCCTTCAAAACTTCAGTATCATCCAGTTAGTCACTAAGTTAAAATAACCAGTAACTAGGGCGGGGGGGAGTATCAAATTATTAATAGCGGTTGACAATCCTCGTTTATCGAAATAGTTCACTTAAGATAAGTCTACAGTTCTAGAGACTGATTAGTTGCTATCACTAGTTCAATATTTTATAACATGAAATGTAAAACATACACGAACAAGATGTTTTTCTGCTTCATGTAGTTTATGATTTCTTTCTTGTAATTCAACAAATTGTCTACTTTGTTCATCTTGTAAACGACGATGTCGTGATTCAGAGTCTTTCAATAATTTTTCAGTTTGATTTAAAACTTCTGCACGTTTATTTAATTCATCTTCTCTTTGATCTAAATATTCTTCACGATGTGTTAATAATTCTTGCTCTCGAAGAAGATCACATCTGTGGAAAATATGTGTGTGTGTGTGTGACAAAGGTGAAGGTAAACAAAGTTCAAGAAGAAAAACAAAAGTAAACTTTCAATATAACTGAATGAATATACTACTCAGTGTCATCAATTAGTTATTTATTCTATATTTAGGGGGTTCAATCAGTTAGAAGCAATGTGAAAGCTGACCCATATAAACGAGTGCGTTCAGTCTATCACACCACCATCTTAGTGAGATAAATGAGGTTATCGAAATCTGTACCGATAATTTAAGCAGTAATATAATGATAAAGCATAAAGATAATGCAAGGAAGAAACTTAGGATCTAAGTGTGAATAGATTTGCGTCGATTTTACTGAATTTGAGCTGTCATACAACTTTGTCAACCATTTGTCATGGCGGTGATCTGTTAATCTTCATTTACATATCATGTTTTAGACTAAAGGTTATAATGGAGCCCAAGATCTTTGAACTCTAATCGCGGTGGAGACATAGGTGTATATTGCCACAGAGAAGACATACTGGGACAAAACGGTGGTTCAGTGATAAAAGGGTATATTTTAATTGCTGTGTAACCCATGTTAATTCGTGATTTTAAACTCAAATTCAACAGCCTTCACAACGCTTATCAATAACCAATGCCATAAACTCTTTAACGACTGGGCTGAACAGGTAATTCTTGAATCTCTAAAGGAAAGACATGGTCAGTGGAGTTTGATCATGCGGTGTAAGTTGCAACTACTTGCCAATGGCAGTAGAAGGGATCCTACCGTATGCTACTGATTGACTGAGTTTAGAAATGTCAGTCAGTGGATTTCAGCTTAGAAATCTAAACCTCAGGTGTTCGACATGTGAAGCCTGATGGTCCTGGGTTCGATCACCGATGGGGACATTGAGTGTGTACAACTCGTTAAATAAAAGTATACAAAGTTTCACTCAGAAAATCAACAAAATTATTTCATGTAAACATTTACAGTACCTGGAGGTAGAGTTATAAAGTATCCAAGTGATTAGTCACCACGTTGGTAAACAGTGCGATAATAAATGTATGGACTGAAGTTATCCATAGTGTTTCCGAATGTTTCCTACATGTAATAAAACTGAGGTGGTTTTTTGGAGATAGCTATCAAGTTTAGATGCTTGTATTTATTTCAGATTGATATTGATTGGGTAACACTAAAAACCGAGAGGGGGGCAGCTGGATAGCTGTCTTGTTCTAGTATAGGACCCTGCGGTTGCGGTGCGCATCATCGATTCTGCTAGGGGATCGAATCCAGCACCTTCAGGTCTCACGGTGAACGCTTAGATCATCATACTACTGGGCTAGTGTAAAATAAAAGAATTGCCACTTTCATCAGTTTGTGATATAGTACTACGAATATCCATAGACACTGGTGATAACTGTACCACTCTTAACATGCTTGAACCCCATCAATCACGACATCTCATTCGGCTAACTTCAAGATATTTCTGAAATTCTAATAAACATTCATGTTTAGGTTTAGATTTATCTTGGGTGAGAAAATTATCACCAAAGACAATAGATGATCGTCGAGCTATATCACACTCTGATAGGAGTGGGGGATTCTATGATTATTTGCTACCTCAGTGGTTCAGAGGCTTAAAAGTTTCATACATGTGGTGTACATAGTATTTTTAGTTATTTTTACGTACATTCAATTTGTATGTAGTAAATATTAAAAAGAAATTTTTATTGCATAATATTTATCGATTGATTATAGTCAACTATGATTATAACTCCGCCTGGAGCCCCCACAGGGTTGCTGCCGGTCCCAAGCCCGGATAAAGAAGGAGGGTTAGGCATGGGACTAGCAACCCCACCCCGTAAAACAACTACCATGCTAAAAAACAGCTAACGAGTAAAAACCTCTATAACCATCCTAACTCTGCCCTGGGAATTGGAAGGACTAATATGACGCCGAGTTCCTTCGGAAGCCATGAAGCCGAAGCTCCTCTACTTCTGACAACCGGAGCAACAATTAATGTACTCGACCGACCTCAAACAGCTGTCCCCTGGGCACTGCGGTCACACTCTCAGGTCATCACGACCTCCCCTAATCCTGTTTCTCTTTCGAGGTTCCTCAAGAATAACCCTTCCATGGTGTGGGCAGCCAGGAAGTAAAAACCGCACTCATACCTCTAACAGCACAACAGCTCATTATGATTATCTGTTACGAGTATGTTGAATGTAGTGTAGCTAGAAATACTAAATGAACAACACAGATTCAATTAAAATTAAGATTTAAAACAAAAATTACACACTAATGTACAACATTCACTAACAACATGAAGAGAAAAAAATGATTGGAAGTTGTGAATAAAGCATACTTAATGAACATTGAAAACATGTTGAATAACTACAACTAGTTACAGTTTAGTATAAAAACGGTGAGTCGAGATTTATAAACTAATCTCGGTAAATTTACGAATAACCTAATCAACGTCAAGCTTCATTAATCACTTCTAGCCAATGAGATTATAGTATTTTGGTGAATGGTTATTCTGGAAGATATTACGAGGTTGAGTAAGGTGGGGGGGGGGGTAAATGAAGATTTCATATAGTTAATAAACATTTTGTGTTTAGTGGCGGGTCATTATTCGAAAGATTTTAAATAAAGACTCATTAAGAAACGTCTCCTCTCCACGAAAATCCTTAATAAAAAGTAAAAAGTTATCCATCGATAGATATACACTACAGCTCTAGCTATAACCTCATGTGTTGATTCGGTTAACTCTATAAATCTTAGATTGCCAAATGTTGCCAATGGGAATACATAGCATTGTGTTTCATATTTCACCGATGATGTCAAAATCTATTCACAGTTAACGACGAAACCATTCGTAAATGTTATAGCTATATAAATCGAGTTATTACCGTAATTCTAACTTAAAATTTCAACGTTACAGCAAATTCTGAACCCTACCTACTGATCCCAAATCATATTCTAACTGGAAATTCTAAATCCTAATTCATCATATTAAGCCATACAATTAATACGATTTCTAAGCTTCAGTTCCAAATACACTGATAAACTTAATGCTTATTGTTACTATAAATTCTATCCTAATCCAAGATTTTATTTCTAACAATGAATCCCAGTTTTAACTGAACTTCTTAATATGCTATTCCTAGACATGTTGCCGTTTAAAACCTGTATAAATGTCACCACTTACTAATGTTGGTTCTGATTAATTTGGCTATAAATGTCATATTCACAGATTATTTCAAATCTATTCAAACAATCTTACATTTTTTAACGTGAGGTGGAATGCTGTTTACCTTCAAACAACAAGCAAGTTTGTCTATGAAATGCATTTCAATTTCGAATTCGTTGTAAAAATCCACACCGACAACAAGTCACTGAATGATTCTTTAGGATACTATTCATTGTCATTTAAATAACTTAATTCTTTGTTACAACATTAAACTGTTGTCCAACAGTCGTATAAAGAATAGACAAATGGAAGTTAGCATGAATATCATAAATGAAATAGAGAATTATGTAATCAACAACTGATTACTTATTACTTAACTTATTTCTACAAAAATATAATGACTTACCTAACAATATCCAATTGTCGTCTAGTCTCTTCTAATTTCACTTCATCTATTCTTAGTTTATTCAATTTTTCATTTAATGTTTGACGTTCCAATGCTAATGTCTCTTTCATTGTATCAATATCTTCTTTAGCCTAACATCAGTTACAATAATTACAACAATACAGATAACATTTCATACGATATACTCAGAAGTTAGAAGAAATTAAGGTGTAAACCAAAGGACGTTTTATGCTTTTCAGTCAGTCAGTCAATTATATACAATGTAGATGTGGAAGAGTTCAAGCTGTCATAATTCACTTAGTTACTAAGATATATATCATAGTATAAGAGACAACTATACGACACAACAAAGAAACTGGCAGATAAACATGGTGAACCAGAGCGACCGGTCAAGAACAAAGAAGGCAAGACACTCACTGAGATTCAAGAACAAATGAATAGGTGGGTAGAACACTTTGAGGAACTCTTGAATAGGCCAGCTCCACTGAACCCACCCACCAGACATAGAAGCAGCACCTACAGATCTCCCGATAGATGTCACTCCACCAACGATGGAAGAGATCAAGATGGCCATCAGACAAATCAAAAGTGGGGAAGCAGCAGGACCAGATAATATACCATCTGAGGCACTCAAATCAGATATCGATCTAACAGCAAGGATACTCCACGTTTTATTCAAAAAGATCTGGGAGGAAGAACAAGTGCCAGCAGACTGGAAAGAAGGACATCTTATCAAGATACCAAAGAAAGGAGATTTGAGCAAATGTGACAACTACAGAGGGATCACGCTACTGTCGATACCAGGGAAAGTCTTTAACAGAGTATTATTGAACAGAATGAAAGATTGAGTAGAGGCTTAATTTCGAGATCAACAAGCTGGTTTTCGTAGGGATCAGTCGTGCACAGACTAAATCACAACACTGCGGATCATCGTTGAACAATCAATTGAGTGGAACCCGATGCAGATATAAAGTCAAGGATTGGAAAAACCAGGTCAGGATTCCTACAGTTGAAAAACATATGGGACTCAAAACAAATATCAACTAACCTCAAAGTCACACTCTTCAATTCGAACGTGAAGACATCATGCTGTATGGAGCTGAAACTTGGAGAATTACTGCTAACATCATCAGAAGGGCATAAGTATTTATAAACAATTACCTATGCAAGGTACTTGATGTCCGTTGGCCGAAAACCATCAGCAACAGCTTACTATGGGAGAGGACGAACCAAATTCCAGCCGAAGAGGAAATAAGGAAAAGACGTTGGAAATGGATAGGACATACATTGCGGAAACCATCAGACTGCATCACGAGACAAGCATTAACTTGGAATCCTGTTGGGAAACGGAACAGATGAAGGCCAAAGAACACGCTGCGTTGAGAATTGGAAGCAGACATTAAAAGGATGAACAGCAACTGGGAACAATTGGAAAGGATTGCTCAGGACAGAGTTGAATATAGAATCCTGGTGAGCGGCCTATGCTCCTCAGTGAGGAGTAACGGGCATAAGTAAGTAAGTAAGTATATAAGACACTGAACATAGTGAATATGACTCAAAATAAATTAATTTATGAAAAGAAAGGGGAGATGAAGAGCAAACTCATCTACCCAACCATAAGTAATTTTGAGATAAGTTACCTAGAGTTTAGGACTATTGGTTAAGACAATCATATAGAACAACTAGACATGCTGCAACAACCAACTCAATTCAAAAACAGTCAATGACTTCGTCTTATGATCACAGGATTTTGCATGATCACTCCTACTTTCCCTTATCCCACTCCTCTTACGTCGAGCTAAACAGTGGTCAAGCATACATAATACATATTCATATTACTTCTGTCAATGTATATTTACAACTTTGTGAACTAATTTACTTTGCTGAATATAACGATAAAACTACTTACGATCCTAAATTAGATGAGTTATGTTTCGAGGACAACTATGATCAAATATTACTAACTTATGAATATCATGTAGTTTTAATATCTATCGGTTTGTATTCACACAGAAAAACAGTCTAGTGCTGAACGGTTTATTCTCCTTCGTCATAGATGATGTAAACTAGAAAAAGTTGGACACTCTTTCTGCACATTTCCATTTATCAGATGATCCAACTTCACCGTGACAATAAGGATAAAAATTGACTGTAAATATGCTAATTATATGGCACTAATCAAAGTCGAAATGAACTCAGTCAATAA
Organism: Schistosoma mekongi; assembly: GCA_034768735.1. Lineage (NCBI taxonomy): Eukaryota > Metazoa > Platyhelminthes > Trematoda > Strigeidida > Schistosomatidae > Schistosoma > Schistosoma mekongi. The sequence goes on from CM068305.1 coordinate 479,892, forward strand.
GAGCGCGGTTTAAACAAAATGAGTGGTCACCAATAAGCAAAGAAGTGTCAAAAGAAATTTATAAATAATTTCACTTTCAATGGTACCTTCATTAAACTTTGAAAATATGAATATACATGAAGTCAAGCCACAAGGATTAACCTGATAACATACAAAGAAGATGTGTCCATACATTACTCAAAACAGCCTGAAGGCAAACGGAAGGCGAATAGAAGAAACTTATCTGATATTCATTTTCTGTAGGAATGGCTACCCTCCAACAGTTTTATCGAAAAGTGATTTACGCAAGGAAGACAAACGCAACAGTACATACAAAATAAACTACAGCATCTACAGTGAACATGGCATGTTAATAATAATGTAAGTGGACAATCATCAACAAGAATTTGATCAGAGAAACCTCAAATATCTATAAGTACTCATCAAATTCAGAAACGATAGCACTGAGATCAATCAGTAGTCATTTAACCTATACGTAAGTGACCAATCACTCATATACTCAAAGATTACGTGAAAAATATAAACATCAGGAATACAAGAACAAAATATGCAGCGACAGTCAATCACAAACAAGGCCAACAAAATGAACTGTTGCTACACTTGTGAAAATAACTGAATAACTTATGTTTACGTAGAGTAAACGATGATGACGCTTCCAAGACACACAATGGAATATTCAAAATTAAATCATTTGGATCAGATATTCATAACCGGCACAAACGTGAAAGCTGCTTTCATCAAAAAAAAGTTGTTACTTCAGTTCATCTTCTGAAAGAATTACAATATACTTGATCTGGGATAGATAAGTGTAACATCACCATATCAGATTGAAATATAAGCGAAAATGTGAATAAGGTTAAGTGATAAAATGGACTAACAGCATCGCCAGTATGTATATGCCTACATATAGAAGATCATTCTGGAATAGTGATAATAACATAAAGTCGAAGAGTTACAAACAGGTGATTACGTAATGAATAACCTCTAATGATGATTGGAAAAACATGCCCCGAGTGAATCAGCCTTAATTAGCCATAAATACAAACTAATTAAATAGATGAAGGTCAAAACATGTGACATAATAAGGCGATGAAAAAATGACGTGAAACGATTTGTTACATGTAGGGATCATGTTATCAAAGAAGGGAAGAGTTAATGACTACTTTTGTTTCGGTTGAATAAACTGGGTTATTGATGCCTGACAACGATAGCTTCAGAGAATTTGAGATGAATTTGAAACATGTTAGCTTGATATTTAATATCTCGTGATGACATTACTCGACTTGAGACCTCTTTAAAATTCAGAGTTTTTTCATAGCATTCAGTAATAATGAAGGCAATTTCAAGATGCAAGTTTTTTTCGCAATCAATCAATGACTTTGGAGCATAGGCCGCCCACCAGAAGTTTTCTTCACCTCCTTCCAAATTCATTAAGACATGTCTAATTTAGCTGCTTAATCAATGAGGTGTGTAGTAGTTGGTAGGGTTGACCACTTTATATTAGAAGTCTTATAAAAACCTGATGGATTTGTGTAATGAAATGTCGACACGGATTCAAAAGGCGTCCTACAACAGCAACAACACAGATGAGATACCCTTCTACTAATTATACGACGAGTATATTTCTCAGCAGTTTGTTTTGTTTAACTGTATAGATCTGCAGCGCTGCCATTAGTAGTAGTTGACAATCGTAGGATATTGGTATTTCGAAGCATCGCTCGAGTATGCAATAATATATTTAGACGTCGAGTATTAGGGAAAGATAGTAAATCATTTGAGGAGACAGTTAATTTTCATCGACTGAGGTATCTGGGACATCTGTTATCTATGCCCAACCACCACGTGCCTCGACGTTTCAAGAAGAACAACTAACTTTCAGAAATATCTTCTAGAAGACTATCTAGTTTATTTCAAGTAGACGCATACTGATTATTTTGATCTATTATTGTCGTCCTAACCTTCCACTAGACCCATCAACTATTATCATGTTATTTTTCATTTAGCAATAATAACTAATTATCTATGACTCTACTTCATCAGTTCTGAGTCATTATTGTCCTTCTTTTATAAGTACGTTATTCTTCTTATTGGTACCTTATGTAGTCAGAATTTGTGTATGTATAGACGATTCAGCTTATGAACTTGGAATTACGTGGTAGACGTGCAGGGCGTAGAAGAACAACTTTAGTATTTGAGTTTCCAATACTGGTTCCTATCAAGGTTACTGTCTCTGTATAACGTGATATGCAGTAGTTCGCATCATAACAGAGAATGAATTGAAGTAGACCATTCATGAATTGATTATTATAGCCAACATTAAGTGATTTCAGTATTTTAGTTTATTGTTTTTCTTTCATCGAACATACACTCTACCATTGAATGCTGACCGAGTGGTGCAGAGACTTAGTCAACCTTAAGCCCCTGTTGCAAAATCTGAGGTGCGCACTGCTGAGAAGTTCCATACTAGAACAAAACAGCTGTCCAGTATTCTCTGACTTTTAATGGTACACAGACAACGATCTATGATGTATTCAATCAATTAAAAATACAAAACTCCATAAAAACAACCACTACAATTCAAAAATACATTTCCCAGTAATTAGGATCAGCTTGTAGCCTAGTGGTGAACGCGGTGGCGTTTGGCACGAACTGGACTGAGTACGAATCTCAGTGTGAACATCGACATTGGGATGCAGGTACATACAGCCGATGAGTCTCAAATAGGACGAAACGCGCGTTCTAGATTCTGCTTACCAGCTACAATCCAACTTAAATATATAGCATTTCTCAGTAGTTCTTTATTCATATTTCTTCAATATTATCCTGATACTCATTACTAAGTTATGCAATTCATTCAATTCAACTAGATCAATCATATAGGAATTGCGAATATATTCTACTTTCAACTAAAAATAAATTAAGTAGTATTTACTAAATCTAAATAAAAAATCATCATAAGCGCATAATCTTAAAATTACACTTGAATAACAAACAAACATCATTTGATGAAATTATGCATTGAACACTTGAACACACTTAACGCATAGAAACAAAATGGATGGAGTCAATTCATTCCGTTAAATTGTGTACTAAAACTGAATGTGAATTATTATGAAAAGGGGGAAAAAAGAGAATCTAGTGTTACATTGTGAAGAAAATTACGATGCCTTATCAATGAATTGATCCTTTCTTTGACTATTGAACATTGAATATTGAACATCAATGCTCATAGTGACTAGTTATATGTACGCTCCGAACATTTGATCAAGTGTACATACCATATTTATGTGTAGATCTAATAGTTTAATAAGTCAACATTGACCTGTTGATGCTGTACATAACTGATTGATACTATCGTTAAGAATTTATCAATAGACCTTTTGATACCCAGTTAAGATTGACAATTTGGATGGTGTCTAGCTATCATGAAAATCAATGTAAAATTATTGTCCTATTCGACATATTTACAAGTTGATCACGCCAGTAACCATATATGTGTGTATAAATATACAACTTAAAACAGTGAAACTGAGAATGATTCTTCGAGTAATTCCAGAGTTAATATATGTTTTGATTTCCTGAGCTGAGACGGAAACAGTTGCATCTAATAGACCAAAATTAACCATATATGACTTCGGATGCAACTATTACTTTTTGTAGTGGTCCTGAATAACTTTACTAATTGTTCTGTAGTTGAACGGTAAAATATTTCGTCGAGCTATGGTCTATAGATTATACCATTTAGATTCCAACTGATAAATTATGATGAAGTGTGTGTGTTGGTTGGGGGGGGGGAGTGGTTAGTAAAAGTATGATTTACTAATGATATTTAGAAGTTCTTCAACTGTCAGCAACAAATAAACATTATAACAAATGAAAGTTATACATTGATACTGGATTTAGTTTAACCCATCACAAATGATCAACTGTCGAAAGAAACAACACTATTTCTAACGATAAACACGTATTAACGAGTTTATAACATTGTCATTTATGAAACTGTAACAATTTACAAATACAAATGTGAGCATATGAAACTATTTTTGAATAGAATTTATTGTATGGATTAGAAGTCAAGAGGTATGTTTAAGGTTCTACTTCAGGATTAAACTTTAAGATAAAGTTGTTAAATCGAATGATTAATTCTTGGATGGCTTTAAATTTTTCAGCTGATTCATTTACTAAATTGTAACAATAAATTATACTTTATCTGCTTACAAATTCGAACTGTATTTAGTATTACTGATACTTGACGACATGACTCAGAGTCGGTCACTGTGGCGCAGATGTATTCACTATTTATCTTTTTGTAGATCTTCAGTCCCATTATGTTTTCACACATGAATTTATATCATTCCTTCCCGTTGAAATGTACTGTCGTGTTAATCTTCTAAATTTAATTTTTCCGTGATAATGTGGTATGGTGACTTGAACTAATGCGTATATGTGTCAGGTTCTACGTTGCTTATGACCGGTTGACTGACTGCCTAAGGTCATCAAAAAGTCAAGTCACAGCGCCTACAACTCATATGTGGCAAGATCGGTTTAGTTAATCAACCAGTGCATGGTAATAAGTAATAGTTATGTTAATTCTTCATACACAACTCATTATACTGTATAATAACAAGTACGTATTGTATATAAGAGAATCAAATGTCACATCTTCAAGCTAAAATCATGCGTAAATATTTCCACTTAGTGATACACAAAATAACTGAAACAAATGAATCAAAACAACTTCAATTGGAATATCGAGTGAATAAATCAATTACATAACAACAAAAATTTCATTTTTTTGTTTGTTTACTTTTTTCAGTAGTAATTCATTGGTTTTTTGTTTTTCTTCCCAATTCATTTGTTCTGTTCGTAAGCGTTGATGTTCTTCAGTGATTAAATTACGTTCTTCTAGAATTTTTGCTTGAGAATTACGATGTTCATTAATGAAATTAGACTAGAAAACAAATGCGGGGGGGGGGATGTGAGGAGAATGAGTGGGGAATAAAAGATAATGGAGGGTAATTTATTCACTTTGAAATGATAAGTGATACGTTAAATTTCTTGTTCAGTCAGTTACACATTTGTAAGGGAACTATAGTGGTTTTGTGAAGATTAATATTAAGTTTAGTTGAATATATTCGTTACAGATTGCATTTAATTAGTTACAAGTGAGACAAATAGACAGCTGTTTCGTCAAAGTACGGGACTCCGTAGTGAAAGTGTACACTCTCGATTCAGTCAGAGAATCGAGCCCACAGACTTTAGGTTTTACAGCTAACGCTTAAACTAAGGCAACACCAAATAGGTGTTTAGTTGTAGAATGCCCACTTTCATCAAATTCGTGCTTTATAGCATATTAAGCTATACTACGTTGTACTAAAATTACAATTGATGCTGGAATATGAGTACGATAACAACTTTCAGTTCAGTATTCAACATAAGTATTTACAATCACGTAAACAACCAACTTGAACGATCTACTCAATGAAAAGATACATAGAGTGGGCTATATTTGAATGGCAATAGTTTCTACTCAATATGCCATAAATGAGCCTCAGCAAGAAGATTATTCAATTGTGCATTGGAATTATGTTCTGAGCAGAAGTTTAAAGAGAAGTGATTCGTAGTTTGAGAAAACGAATCTAAAAAGAATATAATATGCTACTAATCGTCTTACAAACAAAAGAAAAACTGATGAAATAGCCGACAACAACGACAACTTCAGATTAATGATCACTTCATTGGGAAACATGTATCCAGTTTCTAAACTAGTCCATTTGTAACAAAGAATTGCTTAATAAAAGAGATGAAATTAGACGAATTCCCACTTCATGTTCACTAGTTTACATGTTTATACCAGAGCAATTACATTACAGAAATGCGAGTAAATGTGCCCCCGTAGCTTATTACATATTACAGCAATTGAAGTCACAAAGCCAACATGTTAATAATGGTACCATTGTTAGTCATCTATTTGATAGTCGACATGAGATTGATGTTTCATGTATTTTTTAAAATAATCACTCCTTCAAGGACGTCTAACTCACTACGTTTCGTTGAAACTACTGATATTGAAAGGCTTGAAACAATCTTGTGTGTTTAAAAACAGATAGCAACCGTCTGTTATGCAGGAATAAAGAATAAGATGTACCAGCTTGTGGAGTCAACTCACTATGGTATCTGGATCAGACTGAAACGCTGCAACCGATAAAAATTTGATAGCTGTGATATTTTAAATTGCTTATATTGTAAACTTTTCATTGCCGATTGTCATATCTGTTTCCCTTCCCTAGTTATAGTAATTTTACTATGGACCTTTTATTATGACGTCTGTACATAACTCTCCTACTTCAGCCTTTAAGGTATTTTGTGCTTAATATTACTGGTTGTTTCAGTATGTGATATATGAAAGCCATTGTTCCTACTCGTTAAACGGCTAGGCATTAACTCCTATTCGCTGGTGTTCTTCATGAGCTCTTTACATCTACGGGAGTCTTTCAGTTGATATAGCACTGTGCCAATCATTCAGAATCTTCATTATCTGATCGTAATCGTAGTACAAGTAACATCGGTTCGTTCAGATGCGAAGTCAGTGTAATCACCTGTTCCAGTTATCTAGTATCTTTTCTATAAACCAGTACACCCAAGGTTATTATATTGTCACATTGATAATACATTAGTAACTATAGTCCCAAACATTTCCTGCTTTCGGTAATTAAATCCTTTTCTTAATTTATACATCATTTTCTGAGTATTGCATTTTTTTTATCTATCTGGTTTTCCAATAGAAATTACGTAACTTTAACTTCAGTCTACATTAACAAAAACCTATCACTAAGGTATTTCTAGAATTCTTTCATACGATTTTTCTCATTTATAAGTTTAAATGAAAAAACAATGATCGAGTAATTGAATAAAATGAATTCTTCATTTATTTCACAGATTCTCTGCAACTTATACTTTACAACCTAGAGACTATTGAACTAAGCGTCGCCACCACCAACAACGAAACAAGTGTAAACACTACATATCAGAGAAGTCGAGGAGTTCACATAGCGATGTAGAGTAATGAAAGCTACTTCATTATGGAGGAAAGAGCGAGTTAATTAGACTGTTGCTTACATATGGTTGAGATACAAGAATGTACTAGAAGAAGACATCAACGAAACCATAGATACAAAGACTTCTACAAAACGATACAGAGATACGACATCAAAGTTATGTAATAATCACAGAAAAAGCAATTCACTAGATGATGAAAGTACTGATGGAAAAAGAAATTTGTAAAGTTTTTAATGAGAAATAAGCGTTTAAAAAGTTGTTGAGATGTTGTCACTATAGCAGAACATACTTGATAACAATATCATTTTGCATACATAGAATAGTAACAAAGTGAATGGTTTCAATTCTTTCTGTAAAATGTAGAAGATTGGCGATCTTCTGTTTAGTGATCACTACCTTCAGAGATTTTGACGCATTTACATCATTTCCACTGTCAATTAAATTCCTAGCAACTGAGCTGTTTAAAACATTTTAGCCTTTTAGTGTCAAATCCCAAGGGATGTGAACAGGAATTCATTCTTCAAACGTATGTGCTTTAACACATACAACATGTGGATTGGTAAACATATTTTGAGGTAACAAAAAGTGGAGATGTTTTCAGATTTTCTTCTTTTGTAAATTCAGACTGACTTCATGGTTGAGTAGATCGTTTTCAGAGTAGATTTCAATCTACAATCGATCATTCTAGATACTACATCACCTGTGAACGAATAGATCACCGGACGAGTTTATTAATTGCTGAATTAACCAAGAATAGATACGTTTTAGCAGAAGTATCAGGTTTACACATTTTTGGTAGTCTGGATATTTATAGTTCATTATATGTGATGTGGATTTCTAGAGATATTAATTAAATTCAGTTAGGTAATTTCTTCACAGATTGATGTTAGTTGCGTACCGCTGAAAACCAGGGAACAATCCATAGGAGTCTCGTTATAGTATGGGACTCTACAATGGCAGTGGATATCACCGATTCCGTTAGGGAATAAATACCAGAGTCTTCAGCTCTAATGGCGAATGCCAAACCACCTACACCATGGCGTTGATAGTCATTATGTAGAAGAATTCCCACTTCCATCAGTTTGTGTTACAGTGTGACGATCAGTCAATGTTGTTGGTGATAACTATCTCATTCCAGGTATAAAAGTAAACTCCATTAATCACAACTTTACACTAGAATTTCAGAAACATCCTAAAGTCGATCACTATTGAGCTGATTATTTAAGCTTAACTGAAGCGGTCATTATAGAGATGGGTATTCTAGTGAAAATTTTAAAATTAGTCACAAGCCTAAAAATAAAACTATTCTAACTTACACTACTTAGTAGAAAGGGTACAGTAGTCTGTTGCATGTTCAATTATTTTTTTTCAATCTATCAACCAAATTGATCTCAACCATTTGTATTTCTGATTAATATCTTAGTTTGTCTGAAGACATCATGATTAATTCACTTCATAAATTGTCTGTAGTTGTTTAAGACAGAGGATTCATTTGAATATGACGTACAAAATAAACGAGTCTTTACTGACTAAAGAACAACTCCATTTAATCATGCTAATTTAACTAATCAATTAATACTTGTTACCCCAAGTGGAGCATATTCCGCTGACCAGCAATTTTCAACCATCTAAGTCCTAGGCCTTCCTTCCCAGTTCTTCTTAGGTGCTGTTCATTTTCTTCGTGTCTGTCTCAAATTCCCGACGCAATCTATTGTTTGGTCTCACTCTCTACCTTTCACCAAAAGGATTCCAAGTCAGTGCTTGTCTTGTGACACAGTTTGATTATTACCTTAATGTGTGTCGCATTCACTTCCAGCGTCTTCTTCTAATTTCTTTCTCGGCTGGAAGTTGGTTTGTTCACTGCCACAAAAGGTTATTGTTGATGGTACCTGGCCAACAGATCTAAAGTATCTCACGCAGACAGCTTTTTATAGATACATGTACCTTTCGGATGACGCTTTTCGTAGTTCCCTATGTTTCAGCTCTATACAGTAGAACTATCTTCACATTTGTATTTAAAATTGTGACCCTGATGTTTGCTGACAGTTGGTTTGAGTTCAAGATGTTTTTCAGCTGTAGAGATGCTGTCCTTGCCCAGTCAATCCGTGCCTTCACATCTGCACCAAACCCTCCTTGTTTATCGATGACTCTGACCAAGTATGTAGAAGTTTCCACATCTTACAGAGATTCTCCATTAAGTGTAATTGGGTTAATCCTTGCTGATAATCATGCTAATTGAGTATTGTATGTTTTGTAGATGAAAATGTTATTCTACTTGATAACAAGCTTCCCCCCATTTCTCTCCTGGCTTATATCTCCAGTTTAGACTACTGAACAGTTTCATTCTAATGACTGTAAATGAATAACCAGTAACTTAAGTTGATCTTATATCAATGGTTTGAGGTTGGATTGCTTAAAAGTCACTGCTTACAAAACCAACCTAACTCAGAAATGCATCTACTTCAACGTAATTAACTTAAGGTAACAGTGTCATGTATTAAATAGTAAAGAGTTATCACTGAAATTATGGATCGTGAGATTTATATGTCTCGTCAAATGTTCTATAAAATGGATTTTGAGATAAGATGAAGTTGCAATATTTGTCTAGGTCTGCTTGTCAAAGCTTCTGAAGTAATAGACATACTTTTCAAGCATCGTTCGGAATAACGAAACTAAATTTAAAGAGGTTTTAACTCCACTGGAACCATGTATGGAAAGCTGAATTTGATTCAGGATCACAAATGAATTCAGAGGTACAGTCTTTTAATGATGTAGCACTGGAGGTAGGATCATGTGATGTTTTTTGGATAGTATTTTGAAGTTGATAAATGGTTGCCATTGTTGTTTCAGCAATTTATAAGTTTTAAAATGTTTTTTTTCTGCAACAAACCGTCGGTAAAATATCTAGGGTGGATTGATTAGTTACAAAGTCCGTGACATCCAATATAATTAGTGAGAACGCTCGTCTAAACACTATACTTGATACTTGATACCACAACTTCATTTCTTCTCCCGCCACATCATCCTTCCCAACACTGGCTACTTCAAAAGACAAATCTTGTAAGAAGATTTATTGGCAGTAGGTATGTAGATCATTATATAGTTAAGTGCAGCCATTTATATATGTCAATCAAATTACAGTGATTGCTAAGTAACAAAACAATCAGCAGAATAGACTTCATGAAAATTAACATGAATTGTCATTTTATTCTTATCCAGTTAATTGAGGGGTATAATCTCCTTCTGGCTTGTGTTTGACAATGTTACCAACGTTTAAGAGATTTTCTTTAATGTAATTTAGCTCGAAACCAGCAGTCTAATACTTAAGTGCTCATCAAGAGGCCTCTAGATTCTTAGTTCTTCCCTAGGCAGTAATCTTAAGCACTCGTTGTTATAAAACCTCATGGTAAGACGAAACGATTGTTCCGTGTTACTTATTTCTTTAAAGTATTTGATAGAATAATCAGTAATAACAAGAGAAATGCCTACTATTTTCATAGATACATAACATTTACTTACTACTAGTTGTTGCATTTCAACACGTGCTCTTCCAGATTGTTCAATGAGACAACGTCTTTCCTCTTCTAAACTAATTTTACTTTTAGCTAATCTATCATGTTCTTGTTTTATTGTCCATCTATCCTAGATTATGTAAAAGAGATAATTCAAGAGAAATATTCAATTATGTAAATGTATATCAATTTGAGATAGAGGAGCTAAATTAACTCCAATGTAAAGTTGATTGAAGTTTAGACAATTTACAATTAGTGCATGAATCTTTAGAAAGGAGTTTAAGTATGAAAGTTCTAAATCAAGTACATTTTGAAGAGTATCAGATATAACCGAACTATGTGATATTTTGTTAAATCAAGACTGCAACACACTACTCCTGAATACCGTCAATAACTGATTGTACAACACAGTAGAAAGAATTATTCTCATTAGTTCAATATACTGATAAACCACTATAAAGAATGTTGACTTTAAAAATAATAGAATACATGAATTTTTCTTATTAATTGACTGATGCTTTATCCTATTTACAACTCATCATCAGTTAGACGTGTCTATATGACTTAGTTAACTTCGCCTGTAACTCTCCTAGGGTTACTTCCGGTCTCAAGCCTGGGTAAAGGAGGAGGGTTGGACATGGGGCTAGCAGCCACCCCCCAATCTCGTAAAATCCAAGCTTGCTAAAAAAATGCAAACTAAATTAAACAAGTATATGACTTATTTAACAAAGAGATTCTAACCCAACACTTTATATTTCAAACCCATTCTTTTAGCTAGAATTTTGAGTGAAACTGTAAATATCAACGTTGAGATGTAGAACTAAACAGAAGTCCTGGATCGCATACTCGATATATTGATCTTTAAGGTTGTGATTAGTTTATTGCAGACAAATACAAACAGACAACTAACACATTACAGTAAAATGAGAATGGTGTTCTATGCACATATTCTTCTGCTATCTTTGATTGCTTATATAGTTTCTGATTTAGTTGCTTATTCATTGTTCAATTGAATTGTAAGATTATACAATCAAAGCTGAGATTAGTTGTTCTAGTATACTGAATCATTGAATAGGTTAACTGTTAAAAGTACAATCAATACAATCCGTCATCTATTAGTTACAATTCATTTATTTTAGATACCTCTCGATAGAAATGATTATATCAAAGCAATTCATTGAAGATGACAAAATGTCAACAGCAACTAATTGAAATTCAATATGGAATACAAACATAGAATCTATCGGAAAGTAAAAATACTTTCATTGTAAGTAGTAGAAGGTATAGAGTTATTGTAAACGTTGTATCTTTAAAAATAAAAGCAAACTAATGATGATTGTGATAAAGGAATCTTACATCTGTAGCTAATTTAGTATGTTCACGAAATTGTATTTCTAATTTTGTAAATGAATCTGCTATCTGTTTCCTTTCATAATCCAATGAAGTCTCCTACGTATAGAAAGCACGACACAATAACAAAAAGAATAACATTAAAACAGTTTGAGTTTAAGACATAAATTTATAGACAATTATCTCTCTATGAAAAACATACTTACTTGGTATTATTGTGTCTGAATCCGGTAAGCCAAGAAAGTTCAAACAGGTTACCAGTTGCTAAAAAGCTATGCAGACCACAAGGGTGAGTGAGAAATACAACATTAGGCTTGCTGTTTTAAGAAAGTGAATTATTCATCTGATCAATATTAAAGTCATCAAGGCTCTGTCTGGGTGATTTATGTATATGTGCATATACTCATCAGTTATGTAAGTTTGGATTCGGTAACAGACATAAAACTCTTAGCTTTCTCATTCTTTTAGCAACTAGCTAAATTAACAGTTGGGAAGCCTCAGCCTAATTAAATAGTACCTGTTGAGTTTTGTAGATTTTAATCATAGAAAAATCATTGGATACATACTCATGTAATGATGTTTAGTAATGCTAGAAAATAGTCCTCAAGATGTTAAATAGTATCAAGAAACTGACGTAAAGTCCTAATTATTGTCAATAGCCAGAAATATGTGATTGTGATTTTAAGGAGAATGATATTTTCCATGGAATTCAAATTCATGTCATCTGTTATCATGAGGAACACAATCATCATTGAGACATTCATGATCAGTGTACTCAGCGAATTAATATTTCAATGACTTCAACATTAAGTAGTTAGAGACAATGATATCCGAGACTTTAGGCAAAATATGGGTCAATCATATTCGATTTCTACGTAAGAGATCTGGACTAACGTCCAGTTCATATCTCACAGGCAGCAGCAGGATATTCAAGATCGCACGTACTCATCGTTGCAGAGGCCGAACTAGAATGTAACCTAGGTCAGTCAAAATTTCCTGTAGACTCACCCCACCCACCTAACGTCAGTAACATAGTCGACGCAACGTCGAACAACCCAGACGCGATATTACACAGAAGCTTTATCGATAGACTACGATCTGCACCATATACTAGACAAACATGAAACTACTTACTACCTAAATGAAGTAAATATTATCTGCATCAACTAGTGATTAATATCATTGTCTTAACATAGTAAAACTGTGAGGGTTTATGTGTAAACCGCCTAGCATTTAAAATTGATACTAAGCAGTTTAGATTTTTTGACATTAAAACTTAAACTCAAATTTTTGCTGATTACTCTTAGTTACTAACAATAAACGGTTAAAGCACAAGCTTCTTTACACTTACACGTTGATTTATTCTATCCTCAAGTACACGTAATGCATCTTCACGTCTTGTTAATTGATCATGTCGAATAGTTGTATTTCTTATTTGTTCTTGTTCTAATCTACTTAAATCTATTAAAGTAGTTTTCATTTGTTCTAAAAGATTTTTTAATTCTTCAGTATTTGGTTGTAATTCAGCGATTGTACGAATTTCAAATTGTGATGCAGATTTCAATCGATCAATCAATTCTTGATGATGCTGTTTTAATATTTCAATTTCTTCACTGAAATTGATGAAAAAAACTACTTGACAGTGTTTAGGATAATCTAGATTAGCAAGAAATTAGAAATAATTTACAACATCCCGTTGTTGATATTCGAAACTATGATCATCTTCAGAAGATTGCTTCAATAAAGCGTTCAGTTACAAGTTTGACTATGTTTAATATTCAAGCAGAAGTAGAATCTAGAAGGCATGTTCCATCTCACTTGAAGTGTGTACAAGTGTTGTCGTTTACACTAAAATTTAAATCTACTACCTTTGTTTAAGGTCATATGTATCATGAACTGACCTTGTCTAGATAAAAACTGTAAGCTAATGAGTACTGGAAAGATAATCAATCCTATTATAGGATTCCTCAGCAGTGTACATCCGTAATGGAGCCGGCGATCAAATCAGATACTTTCACATGATAAGCGTATTACTTTGGAATAAATGGGTCAGATATTAGTCACAAATAATCACTACTGGAATGGACCAAAGTAAGATGAAATACATATTTAGTAAACCGTGATATCCAGTTGTTTACCTTTCCCTCTAAAACATCATTTTAACACTTATAAATAGTAAAAAGTTAAAATAATTTATCAAAGTTGATGATTTATCTTATTGATAGAAATGTTCATAGATGATTTCCAAGTTAATCAGAACACTTCGTAAGTGGGTTTCTTCACATTAACTACTGTCTTTGAGACAAAATCACATCTGGTCCTTGAATCTATTCTAATTCTATTCATGAATTCACAATGTTATCATTAGTTTGAATAACTCAACGTAATAGTTCACTTCATTATGATGTTAAGTAGAAATCAACAGGAGATCAAATTTGACTTACACTTCGCGTTTATCGTTACTTGTCAGGAAGGTGTTTCAGTATAAAGGACTAATCAGGCATGATTTTGGTCAATATATAACAAGTAAATATTATATATCTCTCAGTTCTATAGAATGTTAAATACAACTGAAATAGCTCACGTTTAATCTCTCTAAAATTGATATGAATCCTACGTGTAACATTACGTTCCTTAAGATTAAGAGAATTCCTCATCAGAAAGCTCCAAGCAACATAAAGATTTCTACTAACTGGTACGTTTTACATTAAATATTAAGTGTGATAATGTACAGTTCAGAGACACATACCATAGGCGAAATGTCAATTCTCTGTTCAGAAACTAAAAGAACTTATGACTTAACTTGGATTGTGGCTGGCACGTGAAATACAGAATGCGAATTTCGTCCTGCCTAGTAATCGTCAGCTAGAAATGTCTATATCCCAGTGTTGATGTTAACATCAGGACTTGAACTCAGTTCGTTTCGTTTATATCAAATCAATAGGAACGTACTTATGTGAGCGTTTTAATTCATTCAATTCATGTTGATGTGTCTGACGAGCTTCATTCAGTTTGGTTGTTAAATCTGTTAACAATAGATCACGTTTCTCTTCAATTTGCATTAATCGTTCACGATTCTGTGTTTCAAGGTAAGTGATTTCTTCTCTTAGACTAAAATATAAAATTTATAAATTTTCGTACACTTTAAAACAAAAACAAAAGAAATATGTTGAAGTTGGATTGTGACTGGTAAGCAGAATCAAGGATTCTCGTTTCATCCTATTCGGGATTAGTCAGTTGGATGTAACTGTATCCAAGTATTGATACTCACACCAGGATTAGAACTCACTTTGTTTTCTGCCAAACGCCACTGCGTTCACAACTAGGCTACTGAGTCCAGACAGCAACAGATATGTATATATATAATCAATATGCATCTGGATTGTTGATTTGTCATGGGATATACTTGTAAGTGCATCTTTTACATAAAGATGAAATCAACTAGATATTTTCATAATTATTTGCATACTTGTTATACAGGTTAGATAATTTCAAACATAAGTATGCAAGTCATTTACTTTGTTGGAGAGTGGAATCCCCTAAAATACAATTGTTCTTAACATCAAGCAAAAAGGAGTTGTATTGATTTATATGCCTTACATCACATTGATGTGAATCAATGTAAGTTATACACAGAGAGAATATTTGACAATATTTCATGTGTGTTAATAAAATGATTATGATTTCAATTTGATGAATAGTTGCTATAAATCTACGAATATCTTGTATATAATCGACACCCTCTCTCTCTCTCCATCTTACTAGAATAAAGTATCCTAACTACTCGTCTTCTTTCTTCTGAATTTGCTACTAGGAGGGTTCAAGGCGTTCGAGTGCTAAGTTTGTCCGAGGCTAGGCAAGATATTACGTACGAGATATAACATACTCCAACAATTAGTTACAGGATTATTGAAAAGAAAAGTGGAATCAACAGAGGAAGAATCTCATTACTGCGACTAACATGAATTTCTGGGTTTTCAGTCGTTCACTATTTAAAACATACTTATTAGCTAAGTTGGATAAAGGGTATACTTGGCCGACTATATATGTACTGAAATTGATGAAAATAGAAGTGGAGGGGCATCTTAACACTCAGCTATCACTAATTAATGATTACGTAATGACTAATGTTATGTTTGTTAAATTCATTATAATGTTGATCAAATCCTGTCGAGCAAGTTACAATGCAGCCAGTAGTCTAAATGACATGATACTGCTGGAACTAGGTTGAGGTGGATGTTGGTAACAGTTGCAGACTGTGAAACTTAGACAACTCTGAGTTTTCTTTGACATGGTGCATCAAATCCTTTAAAATTTGATGACAAATGCCAAGTAGTAAAAAACCTAAGTCTAGTGTCTTCTTCCGACTACCCATAAACTACCTTCTAACTTACCTTCAAATCAATGAGTTACACGTTCGAACCCCATTACATCGACTAAAGTGTCAGTAAAAATGAAATATCCCTAACTCACACAAACAACTCTGAGTGCATACGCCTGTAATTAACAAACTAATTGGACTGTGTGCTGAATGCTTTGTCAAGGATAGCAACAGAAGATCCATGACCAAATAACTCAACTAAGAGAACTGAATTTAGCAAGAGAAATTGAAATGAAATCGGAGTAATCGTAGTATCAATAAGAGAGTGTACGGTTAAACACAAGAAATGAAATAACGAAATAAAAAGAGTGCTTAGGCATTGTAAACTTAGGAGATTTCGACTAAGTTTTAGGTATCTCGCTTATAACTATTAACGAATGGTAACGGTTATTGTGTTAGTACTAACTAAGTAGTCTGCACTTACCAACATGACTCACTTCAATAGTCAATAATCTCATGAATTGATGACAATTAATACTCTATCCACCTTTAACTTTCAGAGTTAGATAAACTTAATATCAAAATCTCAATTGTAAAGTTCACTACAATTCAACTTAGAGTAAGACGACTCATATAGGTATAGTTAGGAGTGCTTGTCCATATAGTTAACAAAATGTTTAGTAGTCAAAACAGCATCTCATACAATAAAAGTACTAAACAATGGGTAATGATCAACTCCATTTATTTATATTGCAATTTCTAAATATCGTCGACTGGTTCCGTCAGTCTGCCGTAGACAAAGTAGAACCTAATGTAAGGGTGCTTCATTTCAAGTTGCATGCTACATTAGGACAATGACATCAGATTAACAAACTTGAAAATAAAGGATAGTTAAGTAGTCAATGCATTCAGCTACTTTACTCTCCAAGATAAATTTAAGTGACAATGCATTTCAGTCTTGAGTTTCAAGGGGAAGAAACACATCATGAACATGTTTTAATTGCGATTCAAGGCAATTAGTTGAGACTCTGCAATTCTTCTGCGTCTTCACTGAAAAAGGTTATATAATCTGCACAATGTAAGTTGAAAAGTGAGCCTTCCAGTAGGAGATCAATAGTCAAAAGGTTGGATAACAAAAGTATATATTCTAAGAAAATTTGTATACTGAAACTAAATAGAAAGGAGGGAAAGTAGGCAGTCATGAAAAAAGCTACTTAAGGCTGACAATTGTGATAAAAATTACTTTTGACTCAACCAACGATGTTTTAGTAAAGAACCTTCGTAAAGTTGGTTTACTTCTGGGCTACGATGTTAAATGAGAAAACACTGCCAAAACACTTCTAAATCTACTCAATCGAATGTTGTATTCAAGTCAAAGAATACCATTGTTATCAGATGTCGCTAACTAAGCCAACTTCTTATAGTCTTTAGAAAGGTGAATATTCGACCAATGCATCTACACCAGACAGGTATGATAAAGTACAACCACCTTCGAATATTAATCGATAAAGTGTTTAAAAAGATGACACGTAACAAACTGAATTACCGATTCTCTTTACGTTCTGCACTTTCTTTCATTAAATCTAATCTACTTCTAAAAAAGAAAGTGTAAAAATAAAGCATTTTTTTTCAAATGAATACAAGTACATAATATAATGCAATAAAGTATTAGTAATATGATATAACTACTTATTGAATTCAGTAGTATATGACAACAAAACATTTTTCTTAATATCCTTCAATATTTAGTTAGAGTAAACGATTTTCAGTGAAAATGTACTTTACCGACGAACCAATCACAATCAAGATCGTTAACCAACAGAGATTTTACGTTAAATTCAGATTACAATCATAACTTAATTCGGAATCAAGGATGCTCACTGTCACTGAGGAGACTCATACTAAGATGAAACAGTTATTCACTACTCCCTAATTTTCTATGATATCCAGCCAATAAAAATTACTAATATTACTTATTTTAGCATCATATCTGCTTACATTATGTTATATAATCAACATATAGATTGATATCCCATATACTTTATAAGTAAGCTTTCCTCTCTCCTCCCCCCCCCTCCAATACGAACTATTCTAATCTTCTATGGTTACTATACCCAACACCATGCTCTCATCACCTTTTTCAGTTTTCAATGTGCTTATCTTTTTTAATGACCTTACACATATTTTGGAATAGTTACATGCCTATTGAATAGATATGTCACATCACTACAATTCTTTGTTTTTTATTACTAATACTTATGTTTATCTATTATGATGTAATAACTGAATGGATAAAGGAACAATAATAGAACTGTGATTATAATGCAGCTGATGAGAACCAACAAAATAAAAAAATGAATTCATATGTTTGCTTAATATCAAGTTAATTGGATAATAGTTAAAGAGAATATCATATAAAGATTCATTGACAGATGAAGAATATCAACAATTCAATTTACTTTGATGTTTGTTCCAGTATTGATAATTCTTCATGATGTTGTTTCTTAATTAATTCTAATAAATGAATTAAATTATCACGTTCCATTTCAAGACGTTTAATTTGTGCTTCACATTCCATAGATTCATAATTGGTACTTTTCTGAAAGAGAAATAAACAATAACAGAATGTTTATTGAAAATCAAGATGAATTAGAAAAAATGTTCCATTAGAGTATGAAAATTTTCAATTGTAGTTACTTATGACATCGAAATAGTGAGTTTGTTGTGATTTCTATTACATTCATTATAGATAGTAAGAGAAGCTGTTCAAGTGAAGTGGATCACTTATATGACTAACCAATTGGTAGTGACTAGTGACATGTTTTCTTAGTCTGAGGAGATGTAGCCGATAATCTATGCTTAGTTATTATACAACTGTTTTTCTGGACATTATTTTCGTATCGATTGACGTTCATTAACAATACACACTTACCTCAGTAACTAATCATTGTAAATACCATTTATATTACAAGAGATCTGATGTAGTTCGAATTATTCGATAATGACATCTAATGCTTTAGGACGGGGGGTCATCATGTTCTTTAACACAACAATTGAGTTCCATGTAGCAACAAATGTGTATCCAGGATTTATTGCCAGCTAAAACTCGAACCACCTAACATATAAGTATGAATTCTATTATCTACTGTAGCATATAAATTATTTAATAATTGCAACTTACTTTATCAGATGGTGTTATTGATGACAATGGACGTAGATGATCAATGTCCAGTCTGTTGAAATCATCTGATAATGAAGTAACTGATAATGAAAAACATAAGAATTAATATTAGTTATTTATTAATTTCAAGACTTTTCGATTAAAATGTAGACAGTAGTAATGAACTAATCAACGAAGTACATGCGAAGTTGTATAATGTGTCTCAATCAGTTATGAGCAACATAGAATCTGGCATACACCAAATTTGCCATAAAACAGCATCACAGAATAATCAAGATAAGTACCAAAGTATTAAGGACAGTTGTAATATTAGTGGCATTAAAAATCATTAGACATAAAGAATATGTTTCGGGAAGGAAATAATCCGTAGAAAGAAAGCTTGTTATCTATAGACTGATCATGAGCTATGTTACCCAACATTAATAAACGTTGGTTACGGTAATCCAGTAAACTGAAGCCATATAGTTTACACCTAAAAGCAAAACTCAGACCAACAATCAGTGAGTTCAGGAGCTGATGCAACATTTTGTTTTGGCTGTAATTAGTGTGGTGGGATAAGCGGTGGTTAGACATATGAAAACACCTATTCCAACTATCTTAGTCGGTGACGATTCGCATAGAAGTTTTACAAGCGACTCATCTTTTTTTCCAGATACCCTACGCTAACCTCAGGATTGCTTACTTGGTGATCAAAACAAGCACAAGTGATGTTTTGATTGCTTAAATGATATGACTGTAATTAACAGCAATTAAAAGTGTGCTTCTTGACAATTGATGTCTATTTTGCCGAGAATCTTACATTCTCCGAGATCATATCAAAGGAATTAGGTTCATCATTCATTAATCTTCATTAAAAACAGTGAAAAGATGAACATTCTCTTTAACGGAAAGTAAGGATATCGAGTGCACAGTCATCAATTTACATCCAATTACAAGAAATATTATCGACATACTAAATCTAATTACGTAAACTAAAGTTGAATGGTTAGAATGTATTCGGATATTCTCGTAGATTTACTGTTAAGTGATATTGATCAGTCTATGTTGCCATATGTGCAACTTGAGCGGATTGCCTCGATATAACGATATTTCACGAGTATTGTTTGAGCAGGAATGGTGTTTGAAGTTGAAAGCCATAATGATCGAGACACCATTTCACATGTCATAACTTTTGATTGTCATTTCTAGAAACTGTAATCGCTAGACTAGTTTTCAGCACTTCTTCATATGAGTATTAGTTAGTTCTTAATGAGTACTTCTCTTATACTATACAAAACCCTTTATCTCCATTATTGCTATAGTGAAGAAGCATTGATCAGAATATTTACGATACTGTATATGACCATAGATATATACTGCTAACGAATTCCAAGCAAAATATTAATTCGTTCTTATGCCTTCAGTTAATTTGCGGAAAATCTCCGTTTATTATTAGTAATAACTTGAAATTTATTAATTTATTAGAAAAAAGTTCATCTCTTACATGAAATTCGATTAACCGATTCCAATGATGACGGACGACGTGTTTGGGATCTGTTGGGTTTAACTGGTTTAAAGTTTTCAGCTGACATGTTATCATCTAAAAGATTGAGAACTTGATTTGACGAGCTTGAGAGCAAACAAAAAAAACGAAAACGAACAATGAAGGAAAACAAATTGTTTGTTCTAGATTACCTCACACATTAGCATGGAATTTTAGTTTGGCTATTATATGGCACCAAACCAATCAGATTCAATATGTCTACTTATTAACTTTGGGAGGAATTTTAAGCAAGACGACAGCCAGCTTGTGTATTATGTGAAGCTTAAGATCAATTAACATGTCTGTTGTGAAACCAACAAAGTGAGTACAACACTGCATAAACGCCCAATTAAAGGACACTTCTCATAAGGACTGCATCTGAAACAAATGTTACCCGGTAAGAGCACTTTATGAAATACACAGCATAACCGATTATCTGTGTACTGGCTGAAAACATAGATTGGAGTTAGTCACATCCATATCAGAGCAATACATTAGTCCATGAAATCACTGGCTATTAGTTGGGGTTGTGAACAAAAATGCGGACTTTCTAGTTAATATGTCTAAGCCAATTATAATCTATAGTTGAGTACTGTAGATAATATAATTACAAGATCGACCGCCCCGAAACAAGCGTGTTTATGCGCAGACATCTCTTACCACGTTACAATATCAACTGAAGCATCATTTAAAATCAGAGAATACTGTTACGCTATTTCACTCTAACCTTGGACTGCTCATAGATACAGACCCACGCTTTACCAGAGATTATGTACATGTCTTTCATGACCTTTCTGTGAATGTACAACCCCTTCCGCTGACATTGCAAATGATTTCAGTGTGCAATACCAAACACGTATAAATTAAATTAAGTTTTACGAAATCCATTAACCATAATATTATAACTTCAGTCTGTATTCACCAGTAGAAAATGTCAATTTGTCCAGAAATAGCTTACTAATTTGTCCTAAGTATAATAATGAATAAGTAACTAACCTTTTATCATCATTGAGAAATAAATGTTTAGATGTAAATTTCCCAAATTCTGATGATGTCGGAGCTGTTTGAGGTCTAAGTGAATTAGAATCGTTTTTATCGTAAAATAGACTTTTGTTAGTTTGTTGATCCGGATTAGACTGATCCTAACAGAAATTATAAATTATGAACAAAAAATCCCTTACGGCAAATGGGTGTGAAAATAAAGAATAAATAACAAGTAAAGACATTTGTTTTAACATTGAAATAAATATACATATATCTAAGTGTAATGCAATAAAGGTGTAGGACACTAATTTTATGAAGCATTCGAGAGCTGACGACGTAAAGACCTGGTTAGCAGGTTTAAGTTTTGCTAACCATATCGATTGTTAATTAGTTTAAATACTTAATATTACAGAAAGTAAAAGAAAGATTAGTAAACAAAATCGTTAAAAACTTCCAAAGAAAAAGTGAAATAATATGATTCAACGAATAAAGTTGATATTAAACTTCATAAATCAGAATAAAACAAATTGTCTAAAGGAAATTCAACTAAAGATAACAACGAAAGATCTATATATTTCGCCGATTATGGATAGAAACAAATATAAGCCAGTATCATGACTTTAATTCAAACGTCAATATTTTTCAGTTAACAGAAGTTTATGCAATTTTGTAGCGTCACTGTCATGTTTGACGTAATACGTGCACTAACGGTTAAAGTATTACCTGTTTAGTTGATTGTCAAGTGTAAATTTATGACATACAACAAGAGTAATATAAAAATTGTTTGTAACAATTTTAAAAACAACATTAGCCATCATGGTTGGATCATTAATGAGACATAAAGTGTGCTAATCTCAAGCATGATAAATGCTCAGACATTCAATAAAAGTACAATATCGATAAAAGTAACTGACTTCATCACATAAGATCGACATTATTCCCAAATTATTACCAGTCCTAATGCAATAAACGCAACATATATGACAGTAAACTCATTCGAATCCACTTATAGAGCTCTCGTGAAAAAACCAAAGAACGCACTTTTACATGATGTAGGCGGTGGTGATGAGAACATGGTTGGTGATTAGTGCTACGCAATTAGATTATTCAACTTTGAAAACTCAAAACGACAATATCAGGATACATTGTAGACAATCCGGAAATAAAGTAAGATGAACGTAATAGCACCGGTTACAAAATATAACGGATACAAATTACCTACTTATTTTTACTTCTAAAAGTAAATTGATGACATGCATCAAATACTCTGAACAAAATCCCGGTGTTTAAAATAAGAACAAGTAGTCAATAAACTTACATGGTCGGGCGCATCATCCGATTGCTTGTTGCTAGATTCTTCAGGGTTCCCATCTCCTATATAATCTAAAAAGCGGACCGTTCTTTTAAGAATTGACGAATTAGGACGCCTTTTTGTTTCGGTTATTACTTCGGAATCTAAACGATCAGGTGGTCTCACTGTTTTTGTTGAAACAGGGTCTTACACCACTATGGGTAACCGATAAAATCCACATTACCATCAAACGGGTCTATAAGAGTGTCGAGAATAGTTCTTCGAGATTTTGTTTGGCTTTTGTTTCGTTCAGTATGTCCTCCTAATTCCAAGCGGGAATTTATATCGCCATTCTGTTTAATGACTGATTGGTGTCAAAAATAGCCTTTTAAACATTACCTGGATTTTGAACCTTTAAATTGTCTTTTTGATCGAATGAATTCAGAATGTCATCCAAATCATCTGAGTACATTTTAAAACGAGCTTAAAATAAGAACCTACCGCCATCATCTAAAATTCCGTTGAAATTTGACTGCATAAGTGATTAATGGTAGAATTAATTGAAACCTACTGGACTATTTTCATTTTCTATTTCTTTCGCCAGGTCACTGTAAAACGTTGACATAAGTATAATAGCAACGGCAGAATAAACAAAACCACACTGTGCGCCTTTAGAAGATCATTAGCCTTGAGGGTTATGTGAATTCCCTACTGAATAAAACAACACAACGTCATTACATTAAGTCAAATTCAAATTATTTGTAACGGGCCAAACAATATCAAAAGTCCTTATAATTTTCGTTTATAAGTGGTCATGGAACACTCATGCAAATGTGTCATACAGTTAGTAATAACTTCAACTTCAAGTGTGTTAAAGATAGTTAGCGAACTGAAGCTCCTTGAGATCTGTGTCTAAATGCTATGAGTGTTATTGGAAACCAAGCAGAAGCCATCACTACAACCTCTCTAGATAAGGAGTTCCACAGTCTACTTATTCTGGCTATAAGAATGTTGGAACGAATTTTGTGCGCCTTTTGTATTCTATCCTTATGGGTCTAGCTAATGAGTGAATCATAATGGCATTTTATATTAGGGTGAAGAGGGTTATGCTTCTCAGCGAGGAGTAACGGGCATAAGTAAGTAAGTAAGTGAAGAGGATTATGACCTTTGTGGTACATCAAGATACTAACCTCAATGACCATTCTATACTATAAAAGGGTGTAAATTAAGTGATTTAGGAGAGAATAAATAAGGCATATTTTTAGTCTCACTAATTTTTTGGTCGATCTTATTTAGACTCGTTTTAAGATAGAAATATACTTCTTAAGGTTAGGGGATGCGATATGTGAGTTTTTTTAAGTAAGGTCATAAGTAAGTACTGTAGGTGCAATCAAAGATTTTAGAAACCAAGCTACCTAACGTCCTGAACAGAAACCCCGTTAGTGAATAGTCTTTATGTCAATAAGAAGATACCCACACAGAGAGTTACACCTCGGTAGACGGAGTAAGACCCGGTTTATTCATGCGTTTATGTAAAGAGCGTGTTCCCACTATTCATCTTTAAAAATTTTCACATATTAATATTAAGATGGAGCAAGTTGCTAGAAGCCCAATCGTGAATCTTATCCAAGTCGTCGCGACGGATCTTAATGTCAGAGGGATTTTGAGTCCCTCAGCAGATAGAAGGGTTCGTGACTAAGTTTAATCAACTGTCGTTAATAAACATTCAGAAAAGGAGCGACCCAAGAATGGAACCGTTAGGCACCTTCCTCGTTATTGTATACCAATTAGACAATACTGGACGTACTCTGACTGTCAAAAATCTTGACTGAGTTATCCTTAAGTAAGTCCACTAGACATCTATATATACCCACGGAACGCAAGTTACAGTCATTTCCATGACCTTCCCTAATGTGGAAGGCAAAGAAATTTGACGGTAGTTGAAAGTCTTCACCTTGCTGCTCTTCCGAACTTTATGCACAGGTATGGCTACACTCAGAGTGTAGCTTCCCCATAATTAGAGTGTACTTATAGAGGGCGTCACGAAGGGCAGTAGAGTGGACTACCACAATTCATGAGAACTTTGGGACGGATTCCATCTAAACCAGCGAATTGATGTGGGTTTAGGCTGTATAATATTCCTTTGATAATAAGGAGCTTAGATCTCACAGTATTTAGGCTAACGTTGGGATTGCTAGGGTGGCTGATAACTAATGTGCGGATATCAGTTATAAGAAGTTGGTTTAAAGTTTTTTGCTGGTAGGTCAGTAATCTCAGGATATGAGCTGTGTATCATCATTAAATCTCGATTTGACAAGCAAGGGATCAGATTGCTCTTTCCCCTTATGTAGCTGTAGAACAGCTTATTTTGTATTCCATTAACCTTATTAGGCTGGTCCGATATATTTTCCTGACCCGTTTCATTTTTTAGGTGCAGTTGTTACGTGGAGACCTATAGGACAACCAGTTCTCTGGGTCATTCTATAGTTGTCATAAGTTCCAGGTACAGATTACTATCAGTTGATGCCGGACCGTAGCTAAGAGATTAGTCTATGTATACTGTGAAGATGGTGAGGAAAGGTATGACTATCAGTAGACAGAATTAAAGTGCTTCTTGTTCAATACCACAAATCACCGAAGTTGACTAGGCCATGTTTGTTCATCGTAGTATGTTTTGCAGATCTTCACTCGCAATTAATATCGTTGTAATCCGTACATTCTTTTAAAACTCGTCAGAAAGTAGGGGAGATGAAATTCGAACAAAAGAATGGCATGGTTGCATTATTCAATTGGCTAATATTTTCAACGTTCGAAACATTAGTTTCCCGACCACTGAAAATGTAACCTGACCTAAAGACATCTCCACTGGGTACCCAGTAGGTACGTATGCTACGTTGTTGCAGTCGAAGACTAATTTGGAATTACAACTTAACGTGAAAAAATGGGGACATTAAAATCACCCATCAGAAACATATGGGTAAACTTTATGTGAAGGTCTACACAGATCTCTCGAGAAGATGATTAATCAATGAAATACGGGGCTCTGAGTGGCCTGTATAAAGCCCGGTAAACTTCCGTTTTCCGGAAATTCACTAAAAATAATAATAATGGTAGTGAAGCGCACCCTCTTTATGATCAAGTAATGTTTGTCGTAAAACCAGATCAACTTCTAACGATTGAACCTACATGTATTAATAAGAATAAATCAGAATACAGTGAGGGACAAAGAAAAGTTATGCTTGATCGTGAGTGGAGTGCAAATGGGAAAGGAACGTCTAGGTAGGCTAACTAGAGAGCGAGCTACTTCCTGCATCGTGTTGTGTCGTGATCTGGCAACGATACTTGACGAAGCTAGTTCAACTAATCGTGCTCGCTATAAGAAACATAATCAGCACCAGTAGCAATGGCCAATGCAACTATTTATTTAGAAAATTATTTACCATTACAGTGGTGTACCTAATCACCCTTAGACCACTGCTTTCATTTTTTTCTTGTAGAACCAATTGTGGAAATATAAACAGCAAAATTAAGATGTAACGCTGGGTTTTTAATGTCTGTTTCACATTGTATGATTATGCAGTACGTATAATTTAGCTACCGCGAAAATAATGAATTACATACGTCTCTAATAAGTATCGTCCTAGCTATTTAAGCAACAAGAAATTTAAAGTGGTTCTACAAACTCTTATATTCACAAAATCTAAACATCAACGAAACCAGCATGGCCACTAATAAAGATCAGAATTTCAAGCAAAAGAACTCTCATAATACAGATCATGCATCTACACAAATGAATTAAGTTTTGCAATGGTTAAAAACGCTAATAACAAAATATACGCAAACTTACCTCATTAAATAACACTTTATAAACGTTATAATAAGTAAGCAGTTAATAGACACTCAAAAAATGAAACGTATCGACGCAAGTCTCAAGTCTACCAAGAGAAGTTGAAAGTTGAAAGTAAGGGCGGGACTCTGTGATATTATCCATCGCGGACGTATTGTCCTTTGGCGCTACATGGAACAGATTTGACTGGGAAGGAGATCAGCTGATTTGTCAAATGTGGGTTAAATTTCCTATTAAATAATGAGTACTAGGAGCTGTGTTTTTGGTGCATTGTTGTGAAATCAATAATATGTTTTTGGGTAATAGGGAAAGTCCAGTGTTTGCTTATGAAGGACTAAATTATTAATATCCCTCCCTATTCCTTGAAATATATTTCCATGTGCATCCATGAATGAGACGTAATTGCATCTACCTAATTTCCCACCTCATATCCTTACCTTAAGGCTTATGATGAACCTTGTCACTCACACAGTTGAACTTCGAATATGTCTGCATTGTGATAAGTAGACATTAAATTAGCAGTAATCTACAGCTCTTAGGCCGTGCACAAGATAGTTTCTTGCCTTTCTATCCACTTTTTATATTGTTTCTGATATTGATTGAATTTTCTTCCGATTGCTGATTGCTTTTAGCAGTAACTAAAATTAGTGGTTATGCATAATCATAATTACATGTAATTCGACAGACTAATTTATGTACTGGCTGACAACACAACTGCCTAATGTAACTAGTCAGCTCAGACTGTGCAGATATGTTACTTTCCGCTAGCACTATTAAGTTTTACGTTTTCTGTCTCGGAATTCCATTTGATTCCAATAATCTAGTCTTGTTTGGTTATCCGTCCCTATATAATTACGCAGTATTGAAAACGGTGAGATTGTTCTATGCCGTGGTTTATATGTAGTTAGAAAGCCTAAGGTTGTAGCCTTAATGTTTACTGTTGATACGGGTACTTTGCGTTTTACTCTCTTTTGTATGGTTTAAAATGTTCTTTGGGAAGGAGTTGCTTTTTAAAACAACACAACTATCTGGTCCTTTGTAGCCTCTATTTGATTTGTCTCAATGATACTTACTGAAACCATATGACTTTTTACTAACTTTTGTGCACAGGTCTATCATACTTGATGATTTCTACACGCGAGATAGTTGTGACCCCAATTTTATTAAGGATATTAATTCAAAAATGAGAGTGCCTGATAGAATATCACTTGATCCAAGTAGTTTATCACGGATGAATATACCGTTGGATTCTTCCGAGGATGGTAATATGAAAGTACCAGAAAGAATTGTTATGTGTGGTATACAAAACCAGTCATCTCCACTTGTGGTGTTTAATCGACGCGGAGGTAAGTGACTAAATATGCTTGCAATATTTCATACGTGGTTTTAGTTTATGGGAACACTTTCACATCAATTAAACTTAATCGTATTCCATTTTCGTAAGCTTATGTAGACATCAAGGAGTCATTAAGTACAAATCTGATGATATCCGATTTCAGAATCCAATGAGCATTAAGCGAACCATCATTTGAACAGTTCTATTTGGTAAACTTATGAAATACTTATTTTACATAGTCTGAATGATGAAACTGTTATGCTTTGAAACGCCCCAAATAGTACAGAGCTTGATTGTAGGTATTGAAGTAGTTGGGTTCATTCACCATCTGAAAGTCTAACTAGCCATAATGAGTCGGTAACAGACACTGTCCACAGTGTTGGACATGTCAAATCCTTTAAATATAACAACCAGAAAAATCAAGCGTAAAAGCATGCATTTCGATTTTATTTGACCTTAGTTGTTATTTATTTATTTAGACACAAAATCTGGTACAAAATGGCACAAGTTTTATGCACCGAAAGTAACGTCAGGAAAGAAGTGGCGGAAGGAGGCAATCAAGTGTAAAATGTAAAATTTAGTAAGATAAGAGAATTTTAGGTAGGAGATACGGTTTGTGTAGCAATACATACGAGAATATTTCATTCCTACGCTAGCGCGTATTATTTGCGTCTCACCGGACGTAAAAGACCCACGGCAAAGATCCCCATGAGTCTAATTTAATGATGAAAAGTCAAGAATACATTTCAGGAACAACTAGGAAACCAACTAGTCAACTGTATAAGCGATACCCATCCCGAGTCAGCTTGGAATGATATCCAAAAAGCTGTTGAAACAGCAGTAATATCTACTAATAACCTAAACCAAAAAGTTAGAAGAACTCAGTGGATTTCCGCTGCATATAGTAATCTGATAGATGCTCGGCAACACATTCCGCCTGGTTCTGAATACGATGTGGAGCGAAGGCAACTTAAACACAAGCTAGTTAAAAGCTTGCGCAATGATCGTGAGCAGTGGTGGGTGGCGAAAGCTAAAGGGATGGAAAAGGCAGCGGCAATAGGTAACAGTAGACAACTGTTCAGACTTATCAAGGAAATGGGTATCAGAAATCCGACTGTGAGTGAAATTATCTCAGATAAAGATGGGAGCATTATTCACTTTCAATCCAGAAGGTTGGACCGATGGGCAGAACACTTTAGTGAACAGTTCAATTGGCCCTCGGGCTCATCCCAGTTGCCCACCATTCTTAAGCAATCTGAATGGAAAAATTAGTATTGGTCCCCCAAGTCTTAGTGAGGTTGAGAAGGCTATAGGGGATCTAAAGCAAGGGAAAGCAGCAGGACCTGATGGATTAACCCCTGAGATATTCAAGGATGATGGTCCAGTTTTAGCAGCGAGATTAACCGGGATCCTGTGTAAAATCTAGGAATTAGGCGTAATCCCATCTGACTGGTCTCAAACACTAATCGTCCCAATCTATAAGAAAGGACAGAAGTCTTGTGACAATTACCGAGGAATCAGCTTAACGAATATGGTTTCTAAAATATTGGCTTCAATCATATTTCGACGTCTAACTAAAGCTCGTGAAGAGCAAACTAGAGAGAATCAAGGTGGTTTCAGACCTGGACGTGACTGTATAGGCCAAATATTCACACTTCGCCAGGTTCTGGAACATAGGCACACTTTTAAACGCCCAACAATGGTTGACCTAAAGCGGCGTCTGACTCTATCGATCGTAAGGTTATGTGACAATGTCTGTCATTGAAAGGCGTACCAGAGAAGTACATTAACCTTATACAAGCTCTCTACTCGAACATCACATGTCGAGTCAGAGCTTATGGCGGATTGTCATCAGAACTGATTACCTCAAGTGGTGTTCGTCAAGGTTGTCCGCTTTCCCCATTTTTATTTAATTTTATCATTGACATACTTTTAAAGTTGACATTTTCATCGTCTGACTTCGGCGGGGTTGACTTCCTTCCAGGAAATAAACTTGCTGACTTAGAATATGCAGATGATATAGTTCTCTTAGGTGAAGATGCTGATAAAATGCAGAATCTTTTGACTACCTTAAACATGAATGTAAGGATGTTTGGGATGTGATTCTCTCCACCCAAATGCAAAATGTTACTTCAGGATTGGCTTGATTCGACACCGAAGTTAGTGATAGGGAGTGAGGCAGTTGAATGTGTTGACCGCTTCACTTATCCTGGCAGCCTCATCAGTCCTGACGGTCTGGTGTCTGCTGAAGTCTCTGCGCGTATACATAAGGCCCGATTAGCTTTTGGGAATTTGCGTCATCTGTGGCGTAGGCGAGACATCCGACTACTGACCAAAGGACGCGTCTATTGCGCAGCAGTTCGATCCGTCTTACTTTATGGATGTGAAACATGGCCATTAAGAATAGAGGATATTCGTAGGCTCCTGCTATTCGATCATAGATATCTTCGAAGCATTGCTCGTGTTTTCTGGGACCAGCGAGTAAGCAATACGTGGGTTAGGAATAGAGTACTAGGTAGATACGGTAAGTCTATTGATGAAGTAGTAAATCTTCATCAGCTAAGGTGGTTAGAACATGTGTTACGTATGCCTGATCACCGCCCACCTCGACGAGCAATGCTGTCTGGTGTGGGAGTAGGCTGGAAGAAAGCTAGGGGCGGCCAAACCAAAACATGGCACCACTCCATGAAGTCATTGACAGGTGGGCTGAGCCATGTTAATAGGTGCAGACTAATTGGTTGGGGTCCACGTGACGCACGTAATAAATGGCTAGAGACCTTGTGTGATATGAATCAAAATCGTTGGCGATGGCGCAGGTGCATCCACTCCTTGTCTTCCATATTCTAAGTTTCTGAACTTATCATAATTTTCTCTTTACTGAATCATATTTTCTTAAATATCTTCGGTCTCTATTCCCTTCCATGAATACTAACTCTGTTACTACCTTCCCTACTCTGGGATTTGATTCGACAATTTAATCTCTATCTGCTAATTGAGGCATGGCAAGTTGAACTGACGTACGCATATGCCAAGTTCTACGTTGTAACTGACTGACTGACTGACATTCCTATTATGAAAAGTTATCATACTTTCATGACAATTGTAATGTGAACCCACAACCAAATTGCGATTTTCTTCTGTTCTGTGCCAAATCTGATGATGCCTCAGGCCACTGATTTGCACCGAAAGAGACCAGCCCTATTTAGCTTCCTTTCATTCAGAGACACCATGTCGTAAATTGACCAGCTCCAGATTTTCTAACCAGTTTCAGCTTAGATATGGATGCCGCTGGAATGACATTTGTAAAATGTGACTACGCCATTGAAGCCGGTGTTTTAAGATGGCCACAGCAATAGAGTTGTTATCACTGCTTCCGAACACACGATACCGTGTCTCAGCATTACTAACATGATACTCCCACCAGATATCAGAAACAACGTTCAAACGCAGAGAGTAGTCGAACATCGTCAGCTCAGAGAGACTAGGTTTCACAAGAATAGGGCAGAACCGCTCCCCCTTAATCGTTGTAAACCCTACCTTTAACAGCAAGGCTTACATCACAACGGCACCAAAGATGGCCCAGTTTGGTATAAGCTGGTCTGGCTTCCATTATCCGCCAGAGAAGTCACACAACTACCCAGACACATGAATTTTTAAACTGTCTCTATCTCTTAACTACAAAAAGTGGGAGCCGGTACATATACTTGCCAGTCTTGCAGAAGTACTTTGTACTTGCTGAGTGCGAAGTACATGCCATACTAATTAAATGCGATTTGGATGGCTTGCATGTTATCACACAGTAAGACAATATCGTTCGTGTGCTCAAGGTCAAAAAGTTTATTTTCAAATAGCGATTCCACACCACAATCACGCACCCACGAGAAATATCATCCTCAAATGGAGTTCGTCAGGGTTGTACCTTATTCCCTTTTTTAATTTCGTCATAGATATATTCTTAGAAGTCTCTCTCACTTCTTTTAGCTGTTCAGAAGCTAATCTCCTTCCAGGAAGTCCTCTCGTCGACTTAGAATACGCAGACGATACAGTCCTATTCGGTGAAAACGCTGACAATATGCAGTTTCCTGAGCACCTTGAGTAATAATCCAAGCATATTTGAGATTCACTTTTCCTCTTCTAAATGCAAACTGTTACTTCAAGACTGGTTTGCTTCTCCACCTAGATTAGTTATAGGGAGTGAAGTAACTGAATGCACTGACCGCTTTATTTATCTCATAAGCCTCATCACCCCTGGTGGGTCAGTGTCTGACGAAATCTCTGCACGGATTCCGAAAGCCCGACTGGCATTTACCAATTTTCGCCACCTGTAGCGCAGACGAGATATCCGTCTTTCAACGAAAGGCCGGGTGTGTTGTGCAGCAATCCGCGCCGTTTTAACATATGGCTGCGAAACGTGGGCCATGAAAACCCAAGATACGCGTCGACTTCAGGTATTTGACCATAGGGATCTTCGTAGCATCGCTCGTATATCATGGAATAGTCAAATAAGTAATATGGAGGTTAGACAAAAGGTTCTTGGGAAATATGGTAAAACAGTCGAAGAGGTCATTAACCTTCATCGACTGAGATGGTTGGGATATGTATTGCGC
Source organism: Schistosoma mekongi (assembly GCA_034768735.1). Classification (NCBI taxonomy): domain Eukaryota; kingdom Metazoa; phylum Platyhelminthes; class Trematoda; order Strigeidida; family Schistosomatidae; genus Schistosoma; species Schistosoma mekongi. The sequence goes on from CM068305.1 coordinate 512,902, forward strand.
ATGCCCGACCACCGCCTACCTCGTAGCGCTATGCTGGCTAGGGTTAAAGTAGGATGGAAGAAAGGTCGGGGCGGCCAAACCGAAACATAGCACCAGTCCATGAAATCCTTGACTGTTGGTCTAAGCCATGCTGGTAGATGTAGATTACTTAGTTGGGGTCCGTGTGATAGTTACAATAAATGACTGGAGTCACTTGACGACATGGCTCAGAATCGGTCACAGTGGCACAAATGTTTTCACTCTCTAACTTTATCTAGATCTTGAATTCTATCATTATTTCCTGTATACCTTTACTTTACTCTCCCCTCTTGTATTCTGTTATTGTGTTACTTCTGTAATCTCGTAGTGTTAATGTGGCATGGTAACTTGAACCTATGGGCGTGTGCCCGGTTCTACGTTGTTAATGAATGAATGAACCACACACTTCCTGCAGAGTTATTTATAGAATGTCATCGATGGCAAAGTTGAAAAGGAAAGGTGGAATTGGGCAACCCTACCTAACCCCATTGCTGGATTGGAACAATGGAGAAAGGTAGTTGTATGTCCTCACTCTACGTGAGGTGTCTGTTTAAAGAGCCTTCAAGATAATAAACTTATTAGGAATGCCCTTCTCTAACAGACAATTTTAGAGCAGCTCTGCCCAATGGATTGAAGGCTTCTCTGATGTCAAGAAGCACAGGTTGTTGGTCTGCAGTAGGTGTGATGGTGTCCTAGCATTTGACGGAGGGTGAAAATGTGATCAATGCATCCTCAACCTGATCGAAAATCCACCTGCTCCTCGCGAGTCCATCTTTCACGCGTTTTGGACAATTTGCGAAGTATGACGGAAGCCAATAATCGATAGCAGTCTTATCCTTCAATAATTGTTACACCGGTTGCATGTGCTTTTTTTAAAGATCGGAACGATGATCACTGTTCCACAATAATGGAATGCTCAATTTCTCAAACGATTCCAAACAACCTTGTCAAATCCCTGACCAGGAGTTTCCCATCACATTTAGAAAGAGCTTGATTGTTTAATTTTCATTACATTAAATCGTTTCAAGGCATCAGTCATATCCATTTAATTCGAAAAATATGTTAATGTAACTCTAGACATTTTGATTGTACCATATAATCCAAACGTAATATTCCACTCATTTAGTAAAACAGTCATTCACATTAATTTCGTATGAAGCGTGTTAACTTGGCAAGTTCTTTTACTGTAATCAACTTGATATATAAACGAATGTTCTTGGATATATGAACAATCTTCTTTGACTTCTGTAATAAGACCTTTTTCATAAGATTCGTTTTTTTCTAATGGTCAAGAATAGAAATGGTAAAGAGTCGAAATATTGTATCAGTCATTCTCGTTGATCCAGTCACATCCAACATCGCATCTATCGCTACCTAGCCACCCTAAAATTGTACTGACAGCGTCCACTTAGCAAACCCTAAGATTGTTATCGTTACTACGAACTTATCGAAAAGTCTCCCAGCTTTTTCCAACATGCAGCGTAAGCGACGTGTTCGCTTAATAATCAAGTGGTGAGTATATTACGCTTTAATTCACTGTGTATCGCTCTAGAACTGTCAAGTGGCCTATAAAACTATAATACGTTCGTAGGTTATAATCATTTTGTCATAGATGTCTTCGGCGCATAGCTCTTATGTAATCGAGCTACTGAGTAAGTAATGCGAAGGTTAGGCTTAGATTCATAAATTCGTTAATTACGTTTTAAACATTCATCTACATAAATGATTGAGACATGTTTTTAACCCAAACCATTAGGCACGTTGCTGTTGGCATAGAAGCGAATTATAAGCCTTCAGGAATTCAAAGTAAAATAGCATTATACTACAATGGTTATAGTTATTATCCCCCCACTACCTCTCAATTAATTCATTTTATCTTCTACTCTACTTATACGAAATGTGGCAGCTTGGACCAATAGGTAATCACGTTCGGTCTCCAGTTGTTTATGATAAGGGAGCTGACTGGTGTATAGCAACGTGAACAGATGCACATGTGCTGGATTCTACTTTGTAAATGATTGGCTATCAACTTTAGAGAATCGTATGTAATTCCTTTCTTTTGTAACCAAGAGCGATACGTTGCTCGCGTCGTATGCATAACCACACAACTTTCATTATGTTGTTTTCAATTCTCAAATTTATATTTACAGATGACCTTATTGATAATCTAGATCCTGTTCCACTTCAGCATGCTTTAGAACCATTGCCAACTTCTTTAGTCCTAAATGAAGTCAATTATCCAGACTTGGAAAGACTGAATATAGAAAAGAGAGAAGTAGATATACTTTTATCCCCTCTTACAGATGAATCTCAGTAAGAATAAGTGTTTTCCTTGTAATTAACTTTATGAAAAATAGTCAGTTTCGTATCTCCTTTTTTGTTTTGGAACTAATTTCCTTCCTGGAATTTCAAAATTGTTGAGGTTAGTAGAAGAACTAGTGTAAGTCCGATAGGATTTCGGATAAGTTTTTCTTGCTCGAGCTCTTCAGCAATACGTGGCAATGAACCTACATGGAATTGAACCACTAACGTTCGAATTTCGTAGTCAGTATCGTAGCGTCAATCCATTGAGTAAAAATCTACCTATCAATATTTTTTGATCTCAATCGATTCGCCGTATAATATTATGGTTATCCAGTTATTTTAGACATGCAGAACCTATTGAAAAGACTCAGCTTCCCAAAACAATATCTGGTTAAGAGAGTTTCAAACATTAAACTTAATAGTTGTGTTTAAATCATTAAATCAACGTCTATACAGTCGAGACCCATTCATAAACATAGTTCAGTCATTTACATCATGAACACCTCAGCACTAACTTCTTATTACTGTGACAAATGCATCTATTCAATAAAACATGTAGTTTCTTGTTGATCCAAAGTGCTCTTAAGGGTGAAGTCTTGGTCTTAAGAATGAACTCAGTCTTAGTCCAATTAAGTAACCGGTCGTGACAGCTAGAAATATCGCTTCGTTACGTGAATCTAGGCAGATAGTCAGTCAGAACCCACACCTCAGTACCTATAGTATACATTCTCAAACCATTTAAAAATTATGCTGGACAGATTAATTTATATTTGAAGGGATATTTCTAACTGTTATGATTAGGTTCTCAATGTCATGAAAACATGTTACTTGGTTAGTTAACTAGAATACCGAATATCTTTCAGATTTGAGTTTAAACTCTCACTTCACTATACAGCTTGTGCTGAGAAAGTTGTGACCTTAAGGTTGTAGCACCTTACTTCACTGACTGTCTTGTAACTTTTCTAGGATATTCGATGTAATGTATACATTAATGCTTATGTTTTAGCTAATTATTAGAGTTTGTGTTAAGATTTGTATATTAGAGCTTATGACATTACTTTAAATAGGTGGCTTTTAGGTGTATATACTTCTCATCCATTTTGTTAATTTTTATTTAATTAGTCACTACATTACAGTTCTCAGGTTTTTTGTGGGTGGTGGTGGTGGTGGGGGGTTGCTGACTTTGCTGTTTAAAGCTTGAAACCTGTTTCGTTTTCTGTTTAGGTAGCATGGCGTTGACCTAATCCTTCATGCATTCCACGAACTGATGCTGAAACCAAGTTAATCGATACTGAATTCTTTTCTAATTTATTAGGATATATGCTCTCCCGAATCATGCGTGAATAACGTATGGATGTAGTCTAGCCACCATGTACCATAGGTCTGCGTTTTGTGATGTTACTCTACCTTCTTGTAGGTTAGATCTCATGTTCGAGAACTTTAGTGGTGACCTTTTGAAAAATTCAGCCACTTAGGTTAAAGCTTTTGGACAGTATGATTCACATCGTTTTTTGTGCAAGTTTTAACGTAACATAATAATCCTAATTTATCATTTGATACTTAGTATGGTGATTAGTATATGCAGTACTGTTTTTATTTCTTTCGAAACAAGGAATGTGAATCCAACAGAATCATCATCTCCACTTCATTTACCAACTATCTCTAATGTTAAATGTCATTCACCAACAACACCGTCATTATCATCATCATCATCGCCATCACATTTAAATCAAACAAATAAATCAACTTTTGACAGTCAATCTATGCTTCACGATATTCGACGTATTAAACTATTAGAGAATCGTGTTAATGAAATAGAACTTGAATTATCCAGACGTCAATTAATTGATAAAATATTCTACGTAACCTTTGGTGGTTATTTTATTTTGAAGTTTTTACGGATATTATTTTCTTAGTTCAAGGATTGTGTTATCTTTCCTGTTGTTTATAATTACAATTTAGTCAAGATGTATTCTGTGTATGAATTCCCGCTTATGCAGTATCTCATTTGCTTTTGGTACTTTATTTATTCATTCATTTATTAGAAAAACAAGCAGTTTAGTGGTATGAGTATTGGTCTCCAATGAATAATTGATTGAATACATCACAAATTCATGTTAACAGAGTACCATCGAAAACCAGGGGACACTGGACAACTGTTTCGTTCTTGTGTGGAACTTCTCAGCAGTGCACACCCCAGATTTCGTCCCACGGGTTTCAGGTTGACGAATACCTAACCCTCTACACCATTAGGCTGGCCAGCATCCAATAGCAGGATTTCTATTTTCATCGATTTGTGATATATAGCGCGATGACCATCCACTGTCATTGGTAATAACTGTCTCACTCCCGACAAATCTGAACTCCACTAGTCACAACTTCTCAGGAGCATCCTGAAGTTAGTCTCTAATGAATAGTTGCTGTGGAATTTCTGTATATGCGATAATGTTTATTACATTTGACTTCAAATCATTAGGTCCGATGTTTAAGTTCTGTCTCATCTACTTCGGTTTAAGTAGCTAGGTGGTATCAGTATGTTTCACATATAGAGTTTGGCTTAAAGCTGAGTACATGAACTTGTACTTAATAAATGAAGCATATCATTGTTGAATTGTACAGTACATTTGATGATAATTATATGTTATTTATATTTGCAGTTAGATGTAGGGATGCTAGCCAAAATTAAGTTCCTGCACATTATTTAAACGTTTCAATATGATGATTTGAGAACAAATATTAGCATCAAATTCGAATAGGATTTTCATTACATAATGCATTTCTAAACGTCTTCTCTTAGTATCAGTAATCCTTTGTAATGTAATATGTACAAACTGAATTCAAAGTCCTGACAATAAAGGATACTTGTTATAGGAGGGAGTGGGTCTCACTCGATGAGATTCATTGCATAGTTACTGCACAACATTATTCTAATGTTAATAACCTCATGATTGTTTATCTGAGAGAAGAGGATTATGTTCTGTTTGAGTCATATTAAACCTGTAAAGTATTAAGTATAGAAGCATCAGTAGTTTACTTGTTTTTAGTTGACATTTGCAGTTGTTTTTTTAGATGTCATCACTTCGTATGTGTTATGTTGTCTTTGTATTTTGATAATTTTTTTCCTATTCATAATGCTCGTCATAGCATTTTGTCAGAGTGAGATTTTACTAGGAAGATCAAATTACTTGCGATTTCTTGTTTCTTCCTGTAGGCATTTCTTTTTTAGTGTCGTCCAGTATATATACAAAAGATATGTTATGCAGTTTGTATTCATATCAAATCCTGTCGTGATCTGAGTAGAAGAGCTTTAAAGATGTTGGATTGTACCTTGTAGTGATGAAGTAACTGTACAATGCTCAATTGTTTTCTCTTGTGGCAAATAACTAGAAAGTGTTAATGAAAATCGGAATATATTTACAAAGTCACCTTGGAGAGCCAAAAGTCAGATCGTCACACCATACATAAGAAAGATTTTCGTATTCACCAGAAGGATTTTAAAGTGCTTGAATCAGTGTTACAAGTCAACTTAGTCACTGCATTCCATTCTCTGTTGATCGAAATGAATAACATCGAAGGAAAAACAAATGCAACGTTATTTGCATAAAAATAGTTGTATTGATAGACGAGAAGGCATAATCTACTTTCGTTTACATCAATGCATGCAGACAACTACGGACACTAGTTGGATTGTAGAAACGTTAATATTCTTGACCGAATAAACTCTGAATCCTAGAAAATGTTTAGGAACATGACATTCATAGTAGTTAATAATTAATAGACATCTACAAGGATCTAATTTATTATCCCTAAGGAATAAGGCCAATCAATCGTTTGGTCATAGTTCAACTAAACAGTGCAAATACCATCAAAAAATCTCTGTGAAAACAACCAGTCAATGAGGATGCCATTAGGTATGACTGACGTACTACTTGAGAATACTTCAGTTTACATGAAGTAAAAGGTGGTGTTTAAATAGACAACAAAACCTCCACTAAACAATCCTGCCCAGAGAACTGAACATGACTACAAAGATGTTTAAAATAACTGCTATTTTGCAAGCTTACCATTTCAAAATTGTCGAAACGATCTGAGGTTACGTTTCAATATATGATCATTTTGTGTTCGTTATAGATTGATCTTTATTTAGGAACACTGGATATTATGTTTTATCCTAGAATGGAACTCAGCATGGTTAATCGTTCGCTTCATGACCTGAAAGTCCTAGGTTGAGTTCACCATTGGGGTCGAGGGTGTACACTGTTTATTCCAGCACTAAGACTAAACAACTGTTTAGTGTTTCTTGTCTTTCAATGATACCAAATAGAGATGAATCTATAACGAATACAAACAAGAGATTAGACACTATTCTCCGCTAAACCTACCTCAACTCAAGTATAATGATTAATAATTTAAATGTGAAGAATCAATTTACTTGTAAATAAGTATATTAACCGAAATAGTATACGAACAATAAATACTCATTTAATCATTGGAATAAAAATACCCTTCAAAAAAAAGTTTTTTTTTCGTGGGAGTTGGGGGAGGGGAGAAATTCATTCTCCTTAAAGTTTAACAAACATGGATATCTATATTTTCGTTTAGAATAACTAAATGAGCATAGTAACATTACAAGTATGAAAGTATGTTATTTTTATTAAACAATTGAAGATGTTATTGTTAAGACACAGATTATTCTTATAAATAGTCTGGAGATTACATAAGTATTACATAATTACGGAGAACAAACAAAAGGGATGTATATCTTCATCACATAAAGTTTGAAATTGGAATAAAACGTCGTTCAGGTTGGATTATGTGTCGCAAGCGGAATCTATGACTGTCGTTTAGTCTTGTTTAGGACAAGTCAGCTGGATGTATCTGCGTCCTAGTGTTGACGTTAACACCCTGACAAATCAACGGGAAGATACAAGTACATTTTGATGAAATAAAAGGTGTTCACAAGTTGATACAGTAACCTAGGTGACATTAGATCGATTCAAGGTTAGAGATCAATGTTGAAAGAAAAGAAGTAGAGTATTGGCTTATGACTAAAGTAGAACTAGAGGTTGAGTTAACAGTTCTAGTTTCAATACGTGAATAGAGAAGGCTTTAAAAAAGCTAAAAACAGGTAGAAATCCGTCTCTTTTTTACAAGTCTCTGTTGATGTAGATGACAATCAAAAAATCATCTACTTAAATGGCCTAGTTTCACAAGAATTTCTTATGAATCCATTCTTATCTCTCCCCGACTATGCTATGCATTATCTGTATATCTTCATGCATATAACACTCATCGACTGAATACAATTATCTCCAAGATAGTAATTTTAATGATATCCAGTTGCCTTCCAGATTGTACTTACTTATGCCCGTTACTCCTCGCTGAGGAGCATAGGCCGCTCACCATTTAACTCTGTCCTGAGCAATCCTTTCCAGTTGCTGCTCATCCTTTTAATGTCTGCTTCCAATTCTCGACGCAGCGTGTTCTTTGGCCTTCCTCTTTTCCGTTTCCCAGCAGGATTCCATGTTAATGCTTGTCTTGTGATGCAGTCTGGTGGTTTGCGTAGTGTATGTCCTATCCATTTCCACCGTCTTTTCCTAATTTCCTCTTCGGCTGGAAGTTGGTTTGTCCTCTCCCATAGTAAGCTGTTGCTGATGGTTTCCGGCCAACGGACATTCAGTATCTTTCGTAGGCAGTTGTTTAAAAATAGTTGTATCCGTCTGATGATGTTTGCAGTAATTCTCCAAGTTTCAGCTCCATACAGCAGGACTGTCTTCACTTTCGAATTGAAGAGTGTGACTTTGAGGTTAGTTGATATTTGTTTTGAGTTCCAGATGTTTTTCAACTGTAGGAATGCTGCCCTTGCCTTGCCAATCCTTGTCTTTACATCTGCATCAGACCCTCCTTTTTCATCGATGATGCTCCCTAGATATGTGAAGGTATCCACCTCTTCTAGAGTTTCGCCATCAAGTTGAATTGGGTTGGTTCTCCCTGTGTTGTATTTGAGAATCTTGCTCTTACCCTTATGTATGTTCAAGCCTACTGATGCTGAAGTTGTTGCTACACTGATTGTCTTCGCCTGCATTTGTTGGTGTGCATGTGCTAAAAGAGCTAGATCATCTGCGAAGTCCAAATCATCGAGTTGCATCCTACTTGTCCATTAAATCCCGTACATTCCCTCAAATGTGGAGGTCTTCATGATCCAGTCGACCACTAGGAGGAAGAGAAAAGGTGAGAGCAAGCAACCTTGTCTGACTCCGGTCCTCACTGAAAATGCATTTGTCAGTTGTCCTCCATGCACAATTTTGCACTGTGTTCCGTCGTAAGAGTTCCGGATGATGTTGACGAGTTTCTCTGGTACACCGTAGTGTCGAAGAAGTTTCCATAGTGTTCTCCTATCTACACTATCAAACGCCTTCTCATAATCAATGAAGTTGATGTACAGGGGCGAGTTCCATTCAATTGATTGTTCAACGATGATCCGTAGTGTTGCGATTTGGTCCGTGCACGACCGATCCTTACGAAAACCAGCTTCTTGATCTCGAAGTTGAGCCTCCACTGAATCTTTCATTCTGTTCAACAATACTCTGTTAAAGACTTTCCCTGGTATCGACAGTAGCATGATCCCTCTGTAGTTGTCACATTTGCTCAAATCTCCTTTCTTTGGTATCTTGATAAGATAACCTTCTTTCCAGTCTGCCGGCACTTGTTCTTCTTCCCAGATCTTTTTGAATAAAACGTGGAATATCCTTGCTGTTAGGTCGATATCTGACTTGAGTGCTTCAGCTGGTATATTGTCAGGTCCTGCTGCTTTTCCACTTTTGATTTGTCTGATGGCCATCTTGATTTCTTCCATCGTTGGTGGAGTGACATCTATCGGGAGATCTGTAGGTGCTGCTTCTATGTCTGGTGGGTGGGTTCAGTGGAGCTGGCCTATTTAGAAGTTCCTCAAAGTGTTCTACCCACCTATTATTTTGTTCTTCAATCTCAGTGAGTGTCTTGCCTTCTTTGTTCTTGATCGGTCGCTCTGGTTTACCATGTTTATCTGCCAGTTTCTTCGTTGTGTCGTATAGCTGTTTCATATTTCCTTCTCTTGCAGCCTTCTCCACTGTCGTTGCAAGGCTTTCGATGTATTTCCGTTTGTCAGCTCTAATGCTCTTCTTTACGATGATCCGTAGTGTTGCGATTTGGTCCGTGCACGACCGATCCTTACGAAAACCAGCTTCTTGATCTCGAAGTTGAGCCTCCACTGAATCTTTCATTCTGTTCAACAATACTCTGTTAAAGACTTTCCCTGGTATCGACAGTAGCATGATCCCTCTGTAGTTGTCACATTTGCTCAAATCTCCTTTCTTTGGTATCTTGATAAGATAACCTTCTTTCCAGTTGTCCTCCATGCACAATTTTGCACTGTGTTCCGTCGTAAGAGTTCCGGATGATGTTGACGAGTTTCTCTGGTACACCGTAGTGTCGAAGAAGTTTCCATAGTGTTCTCCTATCTACACTATCAAACGCCTTCTCATAATCAATGAAGTTGATGTACAGGGGCGAGTTCCATTCAATTGATTGTTCAACGATGATCCGTAGTGTTGCGATTTGGTCCGTGCACGACCGATCCTTACGAAAACCAGCTTCTTGATCTCGAAGTTGAGCCTCCACTGAATAGTATAGTAGCGTCTCTCCCGAAGCCAATGTTTTCTGTCCAGCTTGAGTCCAATGGGTTTCGCTGATACCGAGTATTGTCAAGTTGTATCTCTTCATTTCTTCAGCTATTTGATTTGTCTTCCCGCTCTCCCACATTGTTCGAACATTCCATGTACCTACAAAAATATTTGCTCTGGTTGTTAGAAGGGGGGGGCATCGGCCTCATGAATTCCGAAGAATTTCGGCTTTCATCATGAGGCGTCATATATCCTTCCACTCCCAGGGCAGAGTTTAAATGGTTTAAATGGTTTATCTTGTTTAATCTGGTTTGCGTTTTTTTAGCAAGTTTGGGTTTTTACGGGATGGGGGTGCTAGCCCCATGCCCAACCCTCCTCCTTTACCCGGGCTTGGGACCGGCAGTAACCCTGGGAGGGCTACAGGCGGAGTTTCCAGATTGTACACTAATGACAAATAAATTGGACAGTAGTCTTTTAGTCAATTACTGATATTCTCCTTCAGTGTTATATCACATTATTATGTAATATTGTATTGAGTATATCAGGGATAGATATCAGTTTGACCTAGTGTCACTTTTTGTTCAGTGTAACATTGTTAGTTTTGTTTTATAGTTGAGACGAATTCAAGTCTTGATTTAAACTACTCATAAGTAGAAAGAGTATTTCTTAAATAATATTTCAAGCTACACACAGCTTGTTAGTTGTGACTTGACATTTTCCTACAAAATTTACGGTGTAGTTTCTGTTGGCAGCCATAATATAACCTTAATAAAATTAGAATTGGGTGTTGTGGAAAGTGATGAATTTGAAAATCTACACAACACCTAGTTTCAATCAATATCAGTGACTAACTTCTGCAGGTAATTCCTGGAGTTCCAGTGAGAAGACATGACAAGTGGAGTTCAACCATGTCGAGTTTGAGGCAGTTATCTACTGGTGGCAATATATGAGGTCATACCAATATATTGTAAATTGACCGAAGTAGAAATATTAACCACTAGATACCACGCGGCTCAGTAGTTTAATGGGTAAAGCGTTCACTATGTGATCCGCAGTTGGTGAGGCGGTGGATGTACACTTCCGAAGAGTTTCTTATTAGGGCGAAATATCTGTCCACTACCCCCAGGTTTTTAATATTTATGTGACTCAGACTAATTTGTGTTATTAAATTTAATAAAATTCTTGTAACTATTAAGCTACCTTCGTAAGTCGAAGGTGACCTAATGAAGTTGTGCATATTACAAATAGAGATGGATAATTTAGTGTTTTTAAAGGCAACATCAGGAAAATATAAACATTAAAAACGAATATCTGTGTAAATATTAACAAATTATTCTACTCCAAGAATAATTAATTCATTCCATTTTGTGCTATAATAGGTGGTGTTGATAACCTCCTTCCATGTACATACACAAGAACATAGATTATCAATGAGTTTACATCTTATCAATGAATATAAACATTAACTTTACTAAAAACTGTCGAACTTCTTGATCGATCATTTCCATGTTGTGCACATCAATCAATCGACACATTCACATGAATCCAATTTATCATTCAATACAGATGATCACATAGGCTGAGACATACCGATTTATTCTGTATCATTAAACTTTAAATTCTGCGGTATCACACTAGTGAAAGTTGAATGATAACGTCATTTGAAATAACTGATCTGTTTGGATTCAGTTCTATTCGTGGGATGGTTTTGTTGGCGGGTTAGGGTGGGAAAGATGGGAGAGGGGAAATTGCTTTCATCTTCATTCTTTATGATTTTGTGTAGTTGATAGTATGAGATTTAATCAAAGCCACCCCCTCCCCTTAATGATTGCATCATTTTATATATTCAAATGAAATAAATTTACATGATTTTATTACTGTGGTGTTTGAAAGTAAAAAGTTGGTATTTGAGTGAGGACAAGGAATTGGGATTGACGAGCGATTCGACGGTATGTTGAAGCAACTATGTTTTCTTTCGATTTTGATATCATGAATTGATTTTAATCAGACAACCATTGATCATCTGGAAGTAGTGGATATCTGTTTCGTCCTAGTATGGGACTCCTCAGCATTGCGCGTCCACGACCCCACCGGGGATCGAACCCAGGGCCCTTTGGCTCCTCTGAGTCGGCTCATAACGATTGATATTTCCAATTCAGTTAATTCTTCCCAAATTATACCCAGCTCCCTATTCTGTTTTAGTTGATATTCACGAGCCGAAATTACTCATTGATTGAGTTCCACAGTTAAACCGTCGTAGATGATTTGTTTCAAGGCATCAGATTTCTACAATATAAACATCATTACATTGTTTTTCTGAATATCATATTTTACGACGAAATTCTAATTATGTTCTTTGATAATTTTACCGATTAGTTAGTTAGTTAAACTAAATGAAAACATCCTTTCATTGAATCAGATTGACATGATGTAATCTATTGAAATGTTTCTCTGAAATAATCAAGTTAACTTCTTCTCCTTATAATTATTGTTATTAGATTTGACTAGGAAAAGTATGCAGAGTAAGTTTATTAGGGAATTTGTTGAAGTATTCAATCACGGATCAGCTAATATTCTGTATGAATAAGATATTTACATCGATTATTCACTGATCACTAACGAATCACATGATCATTAGTTGCATTATAATTGAGGAATACAGTTTATTGATGAATATCAACTTGGACGAAATCTATGCAACGCATGGATTATTAATCAATTTAAATCTAAGCATAATATGGTGGTTTAGTAGCGCATTTTGTAAATTATTTGACAGAACTTAACTAACCATAGAGATTGAAAATGAAATTATAGATTGATCTCTAGCGTACTTACTTACTTGCTTATGCCCGTTACTCCTCGCTGAGGAGCATAGGCCGCTCACCAAGATTCTCCATTTCACTCTGTCCTGAGCAATCTCTCGCGTAGGTACCATCAAAAACCAGCGGACACTAGAAACCTGTTCCGCTCTAGTAGGAGGCTTCTAAGCAGTATTCTCTTCCAATCTCACTAGGAAATCGTATCCAGAACCTTCAGGTCTTGCGGCAAGTGCTTAACTACCGCTAGTGGCAGGAACAATACTTCATTACATTGAAGATGCATATTCTTTAAGGTGGTATTGTCGCAACTTCGCGGATGAGTTGGTGCGCATGTTGACGACAGCAGGGGATTCCTTATACTTAATGCACCTCTCCGCTGAATACTGTGACTATTCGGGCTCAACAGACGGTATAGATACGGCTCTCAAAATGACTTTCTGATCTGGACTGTCGGCTATGCTCCGTGCACGTCTGTTGGGATAAGCGCTAAGAGATTTTGTGAATAATTCTGAGACCGCGGCTGGCTTATCATCTAATGATTGTTCCACATGTGGAGTGGCTTGAATAAATGTTTCCAGTGAGACTTGTTTCTCCTAAACAGCAATACCAGACACATTGGACATAGGTAATTTTGTCTAGCATTCCGGTTGAATTTAGGAGTCAATTTCAGACGTGGGTTTCGGTATTACTCCGTCGACCACCTGCACGCTGATGCTGCTGGCTTGAATACCCATTCGCTCTAATGCAAATTCGATCAATCGCTGGTTAGCAACAAGAAGCTCATACATCAATAAATTGGCACCTTCGCTGAGTGCTGACATGATGATTTGCTGAAAATACTGACTCAGCTAATGGCCAACGTAACGTAAGGTCAGTGATGAGAACCCGAGGTTCTGATTGGCCCAAGATGCGACTCGCTCTTTTGACAAATAACCGAGTCACCTTGGTCTAGTTGCAGATGCTGAACTTCCTCAGGTTCGATAATTTTCACCCCCGTCGCTAATTGTTATGGCGTGAATAAAAAAGGAAGGAGGGTTTTGGTTTGTTGTAGCGAACGCCAATGAAGATGTGCCTAGCTGATAATGCACAACTGAACTAAGCCCACTCATACTGAAATAATATAATGAGGATTCAAGTATGTTTCCATGTATTCTCATTTAATTGTTTATAGTCACCTCCATTTACTTTATTGTAATCATTTAGATATACGGTGTGATTTACACTGATATCTTGACTTCTTATATCTTCATATACAGATGCTCCTTTTCTCTTTCTCCATTTAGAACATAGATACAATTTGATTGATTTAATGGAATGTATGACGTAATTGTTTATTATGTTATCTATGATTATCTCCTATGATGATCATATTTGTTTATTCATATTTTATACCAGACCCTGGTAATATTGATTACAACAACAAGTATCTCGTAAGTAGTTGTTATGCATTGAAAAAATAAATACTCTGTGCCATTGATAACTGCCAATCAGAATACGGATACGTCAGCCCCACGACTACCAACTTCCAAAGCCAGAATAGAGAAGACAGCAGCTACGAGCCAACCAGACACAATCAATCCAGTCCAATTGCCGGTCCTATTGTATTTTAATCATGCCTTTATATATACACAAATTCGGACCACACAGCAAACCAATTAGGGATTTTACATTAATACAAAACAGAAGAGATTGTGGTAGTGAATAGGGGTAACTTGTACACAACTAAATAACTATAGTTCATAATAAGAGACAACACAATAACAGCAAATGTACTAAACGGGAGGATACGGTAAAGGGAACATAACAACAACAGAAATGTAATGTTTACTTTACACACGACCAGAATAAATGAATTGGTCCTCTAAAATGCAGTCCTAGGAGTTCTTTCACTCTTCTTTAGTGGTCCGACATAACAGTAGTGTATTTCTAAAATGAGTAGTTTGATTTATTTACTTCATATTGATTAGTTTAGATACCTGTTTGGGATATCTGTGACAATCTGAATGTTCGGTGTATGCTTGTTATCGCTAATATTTTTGAGCACTTTACCTTCCACTCAATTTTCTGAAGTTATAAAATGGAATGGGGGATTTGGGAATGTTAAGGATTGAACGGAAAGGCAACTAAGTTTTATGCATTTTAGTTAATGAAAACCAAGAAGCACTGGACAACGACAGGATGAGACATCTGTTCAGTGATTGCTGGCTTTCATTGATACCCAGACAACATAGATCTGTAGTGAATACACCGAAGTAAATTTTTTTCCTGTCTTCACAAAACCACCTTAATTCAATTACAATAGTCAGCTTGCTAGTGATTAACTTCACAAAATTTCTAATGTTATAGTAAGAAACCATAACCAGTGAATATCATTACCAATGTTAATGTTGATAATTTCAAATAAATTGAGCATTGAATAGATTGTTTATAAAAATGAATGATGCAAGTGTATTTGTAAAATTCCAATGAGTAGAAATTGAAATTTTTGAAGTTTCGCGGCTTAGTGCAAGTCACTTCTTCAGAGAAACAAATGAATAACCGAATTGAATTAAGCCAAGATTAAATGATAATACAATGGAACAAATCAAAAACAAACTAAACTCGTACAGTCAAAATGTGAGTTTGATCGTGTCATTATGTCAAGTCATTTGAGTCAAGGTGGTTTGAAATGAGACGTGTATGCATGTGACAGTGTGATGATGTGAGAGGAAAATATGTGAATATATGAATTTGATATTCTGAAACAGGTTGTTGATTCGTTTTGAGAATGTACTCTCTATCCACCTAGCCACAATTAAAATACGTTGAATTTCATACACATGAACACACACATACAATTTTATTTCCCACATATTCACATATTTTCCCCTTCACATCACGCTAACATTAACATACATGTCTCATTTCAAACCACCTTGACCCATATGACTTGACGTCATGATACGATCAAACTCGCATTTTGATTGTACGAGTTTTTGTTTTTGATTTGTTACATTGTATTATCATTTAATCTTGTGTTAATTCAGTTTGGTTATTCATTTGTTTTTCTGAAGAAGTGACTTGCACTAAGCCGCGAAACGTCAGAAATGTTAATTCCTACTCATTGGAATTTTACAAATATACATATCACTTATTTTATAACCAGTGAAGTTAAGACTTGCTGGGATTAAAACAGTCACCCCCTTAGTGACAATGGATGATCGTCGCACTATGCCACAGATAGATTGAAATGGGAATTCAATGTGACAACTTACCAAGAGGTAGTGAGTATAAGAACAAAACACCAGTATATATGAGACTGTATTAAGTTGTTTATTGAATATGAATAAAGGTTTTTATATGCACATTTTAGACCAACCAGTAATACAAAAGACAAAATAGACTAGATGCCGAACTGAGTGGAGTTTCGTATAGAAAACGGGATAATACATACATAGTAAAATTACAGTAACTTGGAGAGGAAACTAAAGGAAAATAAACGTAACAATCAATGATGAATCTATGAAAAACCTAAAATTTACGCAACACAAATTGCATGATTACGAAATGATTAACAGATTCGGCTTAATGACAATAGTCTTGATATTCTAGTAAAAAAAATTCTTAGGTTGTGATTCTTAATTCATTGTCCTTTCATAACACCAATGAGGTTAGCTCAGTTATCTATTGATTAAGGAGTTGCAGTAAAGCGTGTAGATACTTGGTTCGAACCTCCAGCAGCTTTATGTTAGAAAAAACATAAATAATCAGCGCTACTTTGTTTTCAATGGTGTCCGATCTACGGTTTATCTATGATATATAACTTCCGATATAGGGTGGTGGAATCCTAACTGTTGGTGAATTATATCGACCAGGTGATTTCGACTTGTAACCGGAATTCTAGTCAGTCACTAGTATATCTGTGGTTCCAAGAACTGGCTGTATTTGTTATTATACATTTTAAATATCTTAGTGTGAGGTCATTATTAAAAGTAATAACTTCGTCTGAGTAACCTTGACACCCAAGGTGTGTTAAGGCGATTTGAATCTTATGGCCACCTACAATTCCCTGCTTTTGATAAATGCCAATCAGCAGAAAACCTCCATCAGGCGGCAATATGTATCGAACATTCCTAAGTAAGATTTGATCTATACACCTTTATATGTTCAACAACCTTACACTTTGGGTTCGATTAATTACTCCTACCAAATGAGATTGGAATGTACCCCATCTATAGGATTTCATACATACACCACACATTCTGAAACATATATACAGGTACTTAGTTCGAGTCTCATCATAAATATTACCATTAAAATTTAAGAATATTCAAGTGACGAATTTCAAATGGTATGAAATACTCTTCAAGTAAGAGTAAGTTATAATTAGAATCTCAAAGAAATCCTAATATGTTGATTATACATTATGTAAAGGAATCATACAACAAAAGAAACAATATGAGACATCTGATAAAGTGATATTATGATACCTGTTGATTACAGTATGTAAATGATGCATAACAATAAGTTAGTTAGAAAGAATGTTAACTTATTCAATTCACATTCATTTGATTGTTTCATCATTTAAATTAATGACCAGTAGATTACATCATACAATTTCATTCATTGATAGACAGTTTAATCAAATACAGTTTTACGTATAGATACAGTCAATGTGACGAGCAGAACATGTACAGTAATGACGATGACGATGATGATGATGTGGACATTAATAAATATTTACTGACCTTATTGTTATTATTATTTACATAAGAATAGAAATTATATCAGCAGATGTTACTACTTAACTAACCAACATCAAAATAAAGTAGGGTACTTAAACAAAAAACTAAGTGTAAACAAAGAGGACAATTAATAGAGTTGGATTGTAGTTAGTATATGGAATTTAGAAAGAGTGTTTTAAGACATTAGTAGGAAGTTCGCAATACGACTGAAAGTTGGTTCATTCTGGTCAAACGTCAATATGTTATTCGTTGAGTCAATTAGTGTAAACTTCCCGTTGTAGATGTTGGTATTGTTTATTTTGTTTTGTCATATCTGATGAATACATGTGGTCGTTTGAGCCTAGTAGATCAGTGGATTATTCAATAGTACATGAATCAAACAGAATGAATTCATGTTCCAGTGTGATTAGGAGTTAGTAAGTAAATTCAGATAAAATGGAACGCACTTCATGAATTCTACTTTACCAGATACAATGCATGATGAAGCATTAACATGATGACATGTTTCACTTTTAAGTTTTTAGTTTTTAACCTAATGTAAAGATTATTCATTCAGATGATGCTTAAATAGAGCTAGATTTCAAGTTCTCCTTAGTAAAATTCAAAATAGCTACGGTTTATGACTAGAAGTTACGTTAAAAGCAATTGTTAATAAAGCCAAGCCTTTTATTGCCTGTAGTTGTATTTTAAATTTCATGCTTTAATCCTAGAGTACATAAGTTGAAAGGATAGAAAAGAGAGCTGGAAAGTTCCATCTTGGACTGTATCACCAGCCACATCCTAACTTTATTAAAACATGGGTATACATCAATATCTGTAAACTCGACTATAATATTCATTTTATTGGTGATGTTTCTGTAGTTCTGGTGAGAACTCGTGACTAAAAGAGTTAAGGTATATCGACAGTGGGACAGTCCTCATCATTGACATTGGTTAATAGTCGCACTATATCATAAATTAATTGAAGCGAGAACTCTACTATTAAACGCCGAATGACATAATCGCGCTAATGATTCGGCATTCACTACGAGACTAGAAGTCTCTGGTTTTGATTCTCTGGCGTGATTGGAGGGTACCCACTATTACTAACTGAAGAAGAAACAGGTAATCAGTATTTCCTGGTCTTCAGTGTTGCTCAGTGCATAATGAGTACAATTAATAAATTTATATACCAATCACCATTAATCTACATCAACTGAAAAAATGAATTGTCTGGATCCTATTCAATGTCTCTGAATAGATTATTGTCATTGATGACTTTATCAATTCAATTGAATGCTAGCTATTACTATGGTAGTCGAAGTGATACTAATTTAACATGTTAATTGTATACGTACAAAACTGGTTTCTTACTTCATATCACCACAGATACTGGAATATACGTAAGGTACCTCACTAAGTGGATTTCATTGAATTATATGAACTCTAAATTTTAGTTCATGTTTATTATTGCAATAATAATGGTTAATTACATCTCTTTATACAGAAAACAATCCAACCATACCCCACCTCTCTCTATCCAAGTGACTGAATAGTAAACAAAGTCAACGTGCAAAATTGTTTATTCTACGGTCATATTGTACCAGATTCAGCACATGATACTATTTATACGATAAGAAGCCTCTGCATCGAATACAATTTTAAGATGCTGATTCATTAGTAGATTTTAGAATTAAGTAGTATGAAGTCGTCGCATTAAAGTGAGTCGAAATTAAAAGTTTTGTTATTTCGCAGTTTGATGCAAGTTGCTTCTTCAGAGAATAAATAAATAACGGAATTGAATTTATTCATGTTAAAATACTACAATGGAATAAATCAAAATCAAATTGCTTAGTTCAATCAAATGACAGATCTGAATGCGTTTAAATTTTGCCATCATTCAAGATAAAGTGTTTCACAGTGAGACAACACTCATCTGTGTATGTATGTGGTATTAAACTTGTGACGAATTTTTATAGCGTTACGTCGGGGCAAGGAATCGAAATAACAGTTTGCAGAATCTATTCTTGATACTTGGATGCCTATTGATACACTCCTCTTGTTGAAGATTAAGTAACAATGCTATAGACTCATTAATTGTTGTAATATCTGTTTTCCTTCTGTAGTTACTGTGATCTTATAATGACTTGATTATCTTAATTTCTGTATACAACTCCATTGATCCAGTCCTTAATCTATTTAGTACTCTCTATTACTGTTTAGTTCAGTAAGATATGTATAAAAGCTGTTGTTACTGATTCAATAAATGACACAGTGTTAACTCTCATTCGTTGGTACTTGCCTCCTCCATCCATACCTCTGGGGTAAACTTTGGTCGTTCGGGCATAGTGAAAACAATCACCGTCTAACAAGTCGGTTAAGTTATGTTCATCATATGAGTCCCATTGGCTAGTACCATCCAATCATTCACTAGCAAGGTCACAACAGGTAGAATTTAATTGTAGTTATTTGGATTGATAGTCCAAGTAGGATGAATATTAAGACTTTCGTGTTATTGGGTTCAGTAAGCTATAATACACAGCTACCCACACTTGTTTGTAGTTAGAAATACTCTACTGCATGGGATGCCTGTTAGTTATGTCGACTTTCTGATCATTGTAAATAGCATCCACTGCTATTAATGATTTGATTAGCAACATTTTAAGCTTTACAGGATTACTAGGAGGCATGATGTTTGTATCCGAGTCTTGATAAGCACTTATATGACTTCAAATCATCTGTGTAACTTGTTGTTTCTGGTTTAACATATTTCTTATTGTTCGAAGTGAAGGTAGAAATTAAGGATGAGACCAGAATTCCTTTCAAAGTGTCCTTCTTCAAGATATCGATCCTAACTATCAAATATCAACTGTCGGTTTTAGCACAAAATCTATCTACCCACAGTGTATGAGTGCTATGTCCTCGATTGAAAATTTTTCGATTTCTGAGAATCATTTAATCAATCTTGACAATTTTACTAACATCTCTCATATACATTGGAGCTTTCATTAGTATCCTAGAACAAACATCTCTACAATATTAATATCACCTCACAGATGTAGCATCATTAACATCCGTTATCACTGCAGCTGTTACTGTTGGTTTCTCCAACAACCACTGCATTACCAGAACCATTATCTATTGTTAGGAAATTTTGTAACGTATGCAAAATAAACCAAATCTTGTTAACATTTGTGACATTGAAATTCACCTTTATGATTGCTTCTTTAAGCATTCATTCAAGTGCATGGATTTACCTGCAATTGTATAAACTTAATCACTCCACCTTCAAAATAGTAGTTGACAATGATTTTCTCAGTTATAAGATCATTAATTGATTCATTTGAAGTGGTTACACAAATGTAACGTCTATTTTCTTAGTTCTATTCGATGGTGATCATGCAACTAGGAAATACCGTTCATCATTTCTGTCAAAATAGAATCATCAATTATCAAATGAATTGTAAATGATCACATGGGAACAATCAAAAAATAATTTTAAAAAAATGAAAGAAACATTGAATATACAACAATCAATAGAAAATATGCATGAATACTTCGTTGAAAAGAATTTTTAAGTGTTCCTTTTTTAACTTTTGTTATTGTTGATGTTGTTAAGACTTGCAACTGAAAGTTCGGTTGAGATTACTTTCATATATAGCGTTAACTTATAAGCATATCACATTGATGTATCTACTACTACTACTACTACTACTACTACTACTACTACTACTACTACTACTACTACTACTACTACTACTACTACTACTACTACTACTACTACTACTACTACTACTACTACTACTACTACTACTACTACTACTACTACTACTACTACTACTACTACTACTACTACTACTACTACTACTACTACTACTACTACTACTACTACTACTACTACTACTACGACTACTACTACTACTACTACTACTACTACTACTACTACTACTACTACTACTACTACTACTACTACTACTACTACTACTACTACTACTACTACTACTACTACTACTACTACTACTACTACTACTACTACTACTACTACTACTACTACTACTACTACTACTACTACGACTACTACTACTACTACTACTACTACTACTACTACTACTACTACTACTACTACTACTACTACTACTACTACTACTACTACTACTACTACTACTACACTACTACTACTACTACTACTACTACTACTACTACTACTACTACTACTACTACTACTACTACTACTACTACTACTACTACTACTACTACTACTACTACTACTACTACTACTACTATACTACTACTACTACTACTACTACTACTACTACTACTACTACTACTACTACTACTACTACTACTACTACTACTACTACTACTACTACACTACTACTACTACTATACTACTACTACTACTATACTACTACTACTACTACTACTACTACTACTACTACTACTACTACTACTACTACTATACTATACTACTACTACTACTACTACTACTACTACTATACTACTACTACTACTACTACTACTACTACTACTACTCTACTACTACTACTACTACTACTACTACTACTCTACTACTACTACTACTACTACTATCCTACTACTACTACTACTACTACTACTACTACTACTATACTACTACTACTACTACTACTACTACGACGACTACTACTACGACTACGACTACTACTACTAGCTACTACTACTACTACGACTACGACTACTACTACGACTACGACTACTACTACGACTACGACTACTACTACTACGACGACTACTACTACTATAATACTACTACTATATACTACTACTACGACTACTACTACTACTGACTACTACTACTAGCTACTACTACTACGACTACGACTACTACTACTACGACGACTACTACTACTATAATACTACTACTACGACTACGACTACTACTACTATAATACTACTACTACTGACTACTACTACTACTGACTACTACTACTATCTACTACTACTACTACTACTGACTACTACTACTAGCTACTACTACTACATACTACTACTACTCCTACTACTACTACTACACTACTAACTACTACTACTAGCTACTACTACTACGACGACTACTACTACGACGACTACTACTACTACGACTACTATACTACTACTATAATACTACTACTACTACTACTACTACTACTACTACTACTACTACTACTACTACTACTACTACTATTAATCTACTACTGCCACTATTGTTCATGTTTTGGGACTCGAAGTAAGTT
Organism: Schistosoma mekongi; assembly: GCA_034768735.1. Lineage (NCBI taxonomy): Eukaryota > Metazoa > Platyhelminthes > Trematoda > Strigeidida > Schistosomatidae > Schistosoma > Schistosoma mekongi. Next base: position 535,659 of record CM068305.1, read on the forward strand.
CAATCGTATATTTCAGTTAGTAACGCGATAACATTAAACATGAATAGACTAAGTTTATTCGAAAATCATTTAAAGTTATCTATGATAACTCCGCCTGTAGCCCCTAGGGTTGCTGCCGGTCCCAAGCCCGGATAAAGGAGGAGGGTTGGGCATGGGGCTAGCAACCCCATCCCGTAAAACAGTAAACGTGCTAAAAAAACGCTAACCAGTAAAAACCTTTATAATCATTTTTACTCTGCCCTGGGAGTTGGAAGGTATGTTATGACGCCTCATGGTGAAAGCCGAGTTTCTTCGGAAGCTACGAGGCCGATGTCTCTTCTGACAACCAGAGCAACAATTTATATAGGTACGTGGAATGTCCGCACGCTGTGGGAAACAGGGAGGACCATGCAAATAGCTGAAGAAATGAAAAGATACAACCTGAAGATACTTGGAATAAGCGAAACGCATTGGGTGCAAGCTGGACAGCAACGGTTATCCTCGGGAAATGTGCTTTTATACTCCGGCCACGAAGAAGAAAACGCCCCCAACACACAAGGAGTAGCATTGGTGTTATCCCAAGATGCATGGAAGTCTCTTATAAGATGGGAACCTCATGGACCTAGGATCATCACAGCATCCTTCAAGACGAAGAAGGAAGGGATTGCAATGAATGTCATCCAGTGCTACGCACCCACCAATGACAGCCACGAAGACGACAAAGACCAGTTCTATGCGAGGCTGCAGTCAATCATCGAGAAATATTCAGCCAAGGACCTGACCATTCTGATGGGCGACTTCAATGCCAAGGTCGGAGTGGATAACACCGGGTATGAAGACATCATGGGACAACATGGACTGGGAGAAAGGAATGATAACGGTGAGAGGTTTGTGAACTTATGTGCCTTCAACAAAATGATTATAGGTGGCACCATTTTCTCCTTCAAACATATACACAAAACTACATGGGTTTCACCGGACCACATTACGGAGAACCAAATCGACCACATCTGCATCAATAAGAAGTTTAGAAGGACCATGGAAGACGTAAGAGCAAGGAGAGGAGCCGACATAGCTTCAGATCACCATTTGGTGGTAACTAAAATGAAACTGAAGCTGAGGAAGCACTGGACAACTGGAGCAGCAGTATTACACAAGTTTAATACAGCCCTTCTCCGGGATGCTAACAAACGCAACGAATTCAAATTAATTCTCAGCAACAAGTTCCAGGCATTTCATGATCTACTAGAAAAAGGTGAAACTAATATGGAAGACTACTGGAAAGAGATTAAGGAAACAATAACTTCAACATGTCAGGAGGTTTTGGGTCTCAAGAAACAACACCAAAAAGAGTGGATTTCTGTTAGCACTCTGGACAAGATCCAAGAAATGAGGAACAGAAAGACAGCGATCAATAACAGTCGGACAAGAGCAGAGAAAGCCAAGGCAAAGGCCGCATACACCGAAGTCAACAAGCAAGTGAAGAGGAGCATCAGGTTGGATAAACGAAAATTTGTTGAGGACCTAGCAATGACAGCGGAAAAAGCTGCAAGAGAAGGAAATATGAGGCTTTTATACGATACAACGAAGAAGTTAGCTGGGAAATTCAACAAGCCAGAACGGCCAATCAAGAACAAGACTGGCAAACCAATCACTGAAGTGCATGAACAACGGAACAGGTGGGTAGAGCACTTCCAAGAACTCTTGAATAGACCAGCCCCATTGAACCCACCAGTCATCGAAGCAGCAGCCACGGATCTCCCTATAAGCACAGACCCACCAACAGTCGAAGAACTCAAAATGGCCATCAGACGGATCAAGAATGGTAAGTCAGCAGGACCAGACAACATACCAGCGGAGGCACTGAAGACAGATATAGAAGCAACTTCCAAGATACTCCACATTCTCTTCAGGAAGATTTGGGAGGAAGAACAAGTTCCAGCAGACTGGAAAGAAGGGTACCTCATCAAGATACCAAAGAAAGGCGATCTCAGCAATTGTGAGAACTACAGAGGCATTACCCTACTTTCAGTACCAGGAAAGGTCTTCAACAGAGTGTTATTGAACAGATTAAAGGACCTAGTCGACGGCCAACTCCGAGGTCAACAGGCCGGATTCCGTAAAGATCGATCATGTACCGATCAAATTGCTACTCTACGGTTCATTGTTGAACAATCAATTGAATGGAATTCACCACTTTACATCAACTTCATCGACTATGAAAAAGCATTCGACAGCGTGGATAGGAGAATATTATGGAGCCTTCTACAGCATTACGGCGTACCCGAGAAGATAGTCAACATCATACGAAATTCTTACGACGGACTACATTGTAAGATCGTGCATGGAGGTCAGCTCACAGATTCATTCGAAGTGAAGACCGGTGTCAGACAAGGCTGCTTACTCTCGCCCTTCCTCTTCCTACTGGTCATCGACTGGATCATGAAGACTGCAACATCTGAAGGCACTCTCGGAATACAATGGACAACATCGACGAAACTAGATGACTTGGACTTTGCAGATGACCTAGCTCTTCTTTCTCACACACATCATCAAATGCAGAGGAAGACCAACAATATAGCAGCAGCCTCAGCAGCAGTAGGCCTCAACATACACAAAGGGAAAAGCAAGATCCTCCGATACAAAACAGCAAACACTAACCCAATTACACTTGACGGAGAAATTCTGGAAGACGTTGAAACCTTCACATATTTGGGCAGCATCATCGACAAACGAGGACGGTCTGATTCGGATGTGAAGGCGCGGATTGGTAAGGCAAGGGCAGCATTTCTACAACTGAAAAACATCTGGAACTCAAACCAACTGTCAGTCAATATAAAAGTCAAAATTTTCAACACAAATGTGAAGACAGTCCTGTTGTATGGAGCTGAAACTTGGAGAACTACGAAAGGTATCCTACAGAAGATACAAGTATTTATAAACAACTGTCTGCGTGGGATTCTTCGGATCTGTTGGCCAGATACCATCAACAACAACCTGTTGTGGCAGAGAACTAATCAACTTCCAGTTGAGGAAGAAATTAGGAAAAGACGCTGGAGATGGATTGGACACACACTGAGGAAACCGTCAAACTGTGTCACAAGACAAGCACTGACTTGGAATCCTAAAGGCCACAGAAACAGAGGAAGACCCAAGAACACACTGCGTCGGGAATTGGAAGCAGACATGAAGACAATGAACAGCACTTGGGAAGAGCTAGAACGGAAAGCCCAGGACAGAGTTGGCTGGAGAATGCTGGTGGGCGGTCTATGCTCCACTTGGAGTAACAGGCATTGATTGATTGATGATAACTGATCTTCTTCAATTCATTTCTATTTGCCAAATGGTTTAATTTGGGGGGGGGGGAAGGGGGCAGCTTTCGCTGTCTTTATGTAGTCAGAAGAATGAGATTTAATCAAAACCAACCTCCTCAGCTACAAATCTCTACCACTTTGTCAAAGTGCCTGTAAATACTCAATGATTGTAATGTTTTATATTTAAATGAAATAAATGTACAAGATTTTATTACTATGGTGTATGAAATTGAAGTGATGATATTTGAGTGAGGATAATGAATTGATATTGATGAGGGATTCAACGGTATGCTGAAGCAACTGTGTATTGTTTTTTCTACTTCCTTAACAAATACACTGTATTTTAGTTGATACTCGGGAGGTGAAATTATTCACTGATGAAACTTTTATCTTCATATTGTTCCACAGTAAATCACTTTTTCCCGATTTTAGATTACATCATTACAAATTTCATTCATGTTAACTATTTCTAAAATTATATGCATTAGATTGATTCATAGTCAATAGGTACATTCAATTTGATCTTCTGGATAGATTATGTAATCATATTGAGAACAGTAATACATAGGCAAGTAACGGCAATAAAAGTCACATTCACCATCATAATAAATCGATTTTATCTGTATGAAATCTATGAAACATTAATTCCTACATTGTGGTGTTGCCCTGGTTATAATGTTGTCGTAAACGATAATCAAAGCTTTAAATATAACGAATCCTGAATAGAATGAAACCTACTTTCCTGAATTTTACTTGATAGCCACAATCTAACTTGATTCATTAAAGTTAATGAAGTCATTCATATTGAAAACTTTCACTTGATATGTTAATCTTCTTTATCAATTAATCACTGGGTTGTAAACAACTAAAGTATATACACATTAACATAAGATGTAATTTCAGCTTGATCAAGTTTATAGAATCATCTTTCTTGTTATTTATATCCTACTTAAGAATGAAGTTATTTCTGCATGAATGAACATTCAAAACATTCGAAGGGGAGTGAAAAATTCAAATTTCCTATGATCAACTTGACTAATCTATGCTGATTCATTAGATAAGCTTGTAACTAAGATCATATCTATAAAAGTCGTAAGTACCCATAAACATGTACATTGTTTGTGTTACCATGTATGTTGAACATGTGATTGAAAATAATTTGACAATTTGCTGATCATTTATGGGTACTAATCAGTTTTAAATACAGTCCTCAATCTAAATCTTAGTTAATGACTTCTCATTATAAACGTGTTATATCTTTTCTGCATGTGTATGATGTCACAGGTTATGCAGCTGGGGTGGGGGAACTTAGTTTCACTTCTAGTGTATAATTAGTGAATTGAACACAGTAGAGTAACTACACAGTGAATATCTTACTTCATTATGTGTAATAAAACGTTGTATTCTGAAACTCTGTACAGATTCCATGCCAGTTTACCAGTATGGCCATGATGATATAAAAGTGGTGACATAATATACATACAGCATAGCGAATTGCATGCCTAGAAGTAGAACTGACGACACATAAGTTAGATGCATTCTAAATTGCCATACCAATATTAGTAGTTGTCTGAAAATTATTATCTACAGTGTATGGTACGAGATGTTACCTTTTAATAGTAATTGTCGAGCAGTTGAAAGGTGGTACAGAGTATCACAACAGGAAATAACTCTATTACTTTGTACGTCAACTATCCAGTGTAATGCATCTGCGTCGTGAATTTAAGATGTTGTTTATCTTTTAGAAGACGATTTCTAAATGAGTTATATTCATGTATATTGTTGAGTCGGAGAATGTTCATGACGAAGTACCGATGAGTTAGTGGTTAGAGCCTAGTAACTAATAAATTTAAGCAACAAAGAAAAACATGTAACATAACTCACATAGACTGCATGAAATTGAATTATTTACATCATTTTTTCTAGGCTTAATGAAACAAATAAACATGAAATGTAACACATTCAATATTGAATGCTGTCTACCTAATGAAAATGTTAACAGTTTTCAAACATGTAACAATTGAATACAGTTTGTTTCTATGATAAAGAAGTTAAGTAATCACAGCCAATTCATTCTTCACTAATGAAAACAACATAACAAAACAAAGTTGTTTAACCTTAATTGACCTTGTTTTAGATAAAGATTTCAATCTACTCTTAACCCTACTTCCCTTCTTCGTTTTATCTTACTGATGTTTTCCTCTATTCAATGATTTCGCCTGATGTTTTTTGCTTTCCTTCGCTAATGCTTCATGTTTGAACTATGCAATTAATTATATAATCTTGTAAGTAGTATGTTTAATAAGCAAATGTAAACATTGAACCATGATGATTGTCTAAATGAATAATCAAATTAAGTAATATTTAATATGAATAGTTTAATAAGATTGTTCTGTAAGATTAGTACTGAGACTAGTATAAGTGAGATTGAGTTCTAACTCATAATAATGACTCTTTCGAACATTAAGTTTGTCGAAAATCCACTTAAGTATAAAAGAGAAACTAGTTTTCTAAGAAAAACACCTCTATGTTTCATCTACAGAAATGTTACTTAACAAATTAATGTTTAATTGGGATAGTTATTTTTGTAGAGATTGGTTATTTATTAGAATGAATATAACACAGATTCATGTTGGCAAAGTACCACTGGAAACCAGGGAGCACTGGACAGCCATTTCGTTCTAGTGTGGAACCCCTCAGCAGTGCGCAGCCCAGATTCCGCACCAGGGGCTTCAGGTTGACGGCGAACGCCTAATCGTCTGCACCACTGGGTTTGAATCCAATGGTAGAATTCCCACTTCTATCAATTTGTGATATATAATGCGACGATCATCCATTGTAGTTGGTGATAACTGTGTCACTCCCGACAAGTCTGAACTCCACCTGTGACGACTTCTCACTAGATCAATTTCAGTCCATGACAAATCAATCAGATGATCCATATACATCCTAATTACAAAAAGCCAATTGTTCATTTATACACTTCCCTACCATTGATATTGCTAAACAAGCTAATCTCATATAAAATGAACATTACTTTTGAAACTGGACGTAAAAATAACTCGATTGCGAGGTTGATGTCTGCCAGTTAGATACAACATTAAAACATGTTTATGTAAGCTCAATCATATATGAAGTTTTTTGCCTATTCAGCATATTGTGAAAGCAATCTATTGTGATGAGCTGAGACTGACTGAATTCTAGTTGTATTTGAATGTCTGAACACCACACCTGATAAGTAATGCCACTATGAACTTAATATTTAGGTTCAGAGCATTATATGATCGTGAAGTACGTCGTTGATTATTCCTAGTCCTTCTGTATAACTAACTCAGTTTTGGCTATATTGTATACTACTAGGCTATACAGTTCTATTGAGTTCTAGATTCTAGTTCAAGTGAAATTTCTTAATTATTCAATGAATCTTTGACAACATACTCATATCATCAAATCCATTAACTTAGGTTTTATTAATTGAACATGTTGACAAAACTGTTCAATTATTATGAGTCTAGAATGTTTCAATGCATAATCAAAATGAATTTCACTTTTAGATTTGAATGAGATTTGACAACATGATGTATTCAGTATTCATATTTGCTAGAACATTCAAGTGTTTTGTCTGTGTTTGAGACTACTTTATTGCATTATTTCAATGGATTTGATTAATTATGAATGTTAATATAAAACAGGTTGCAGATACCTGGTATATTGTCAAATGAATTAAGTACCATTCGACTTCATTCTGTATAGATGTTAGATATTCTGAGTTTAATGCATCTATTATAGTTCAACAACATATTGGAAAGCGTAGGCATTGAAATCATTAAATCTCATAATGATACTTCTTTGTACTACTCATGAAATTCATTCATTTGAATTTATTACTATTTTTAATATTTCATTTATAGGTTACTTCACTTCTCATGGATGTTGATCTATTGGTAGTGATAATGTTTGCCAGATGAATTGAAAACTTTAGGTAGGATTTACTACTAGAATCATGGGTATGTACTATTGAGCAGTCCCAAACTGAGATTAAAAATGCGTTCATTTTCTTTGGTTTTAAGTGTTCCTCAACTAGCAATAATCTGTGATGAATATAAATAACGAAATTTATTATCCATTTTCGACAAAACCATCTCAATTTAGTTGGCTTATTATAGTTTAGTTTGCATAGTTCAGCTGTACAACATCTATTAGACATGCGATATAAGAAATTTCTAAGTAGTTACTATGTCGTAGTATGAATCTTTTCAGAATTGTTCAATCATAATTTAACCCAGTGCCATCAAATGAAATTCATACTGACTAGTTCACATCATCACACAAGAATATGTGATCATAACTAAATGCAGTTACTAGAGGAAATCGTTTTGCCACTGAAATGGTTAAACACCACTGGCCACAGTTGTTCATTTAATTACCAAAATGTACTTCACATAATGTTCATCATTAATAAGTATATGACGATAATTTGTTCAAGGTAAGAAACTAATATCATTAACTTGAATGGATGTTTAATTAGAACGTATTTGGATCTTCTCGTTGATTTATCATGGGATGAAATTTATCAAACACTGTTACTAAGTGTACATCCTAAGCGGATTACCTCAATATAGTGATAGTTTACAAGTAGTGTTTAAATTGGTGATTGAGGCGGTGGTGTTTGACATGAAACAAACTGAGTCTTGATGGAAACATGAACACTAGGATGCAGGTACATCCAGATGATAAATCACAAATAGGACGGTGAGCGCATCCTGCATTCCGCTTGCCATCAACAATCAAACTCATACAGTGAACGAATGTTGTTTGCGAAACACTGTCAAGGTACTATGGTAAACCATAAGATTATCATTCAGAAAAGTCTTAACAAAGTTTAAAATTCTTGAGTACAGTCACTAGTCTAATCATGAATGTACACTTCCAATGATTTTCGTTTAGTTTCCAATGCCCTTCTACCATTCTATCATTAAACAGTTTAGCATTTCATATACATAAGTCATTTGTTTTTTTATTGTTACTAAGTATAAAAAGAAAAATAATCAAAAAGATTGTAACTACTATTCATTTTGTTTATCGTTTTATTTTTTTGACAGTCTAGTTCAATTTGGATTTTCATGATTATTTCGATGACTTTAAATGTTATTGTATTAATAATCTGTTGCCATAGTGATTAATGAAAGCCAAAATATAAGGTATGATTGTTACTCTATTGATCGATTGTATTGAGTAGTACGCTAGGTAACTTATACTTCTGGTAGGCTAAGTAAATATTCAGTATAGTAGTCACTGATGTCTAAAATTTAAAGATGATTGAATTGTACTGTTTCAATAATGTGTACAGTCTCTTTCGAGACTGTTCAATTAAACATAGTTATCAAGTAATTCTACTTGAATCCTACTAAAATTTATGCTGATTAAAACATCTCAATTCCATATCCGTGTAACCTGTAAATAGAATTAGAGCTTTATAGGTGGTTCAAATTGTAATTAAAGACGTTACTAGTGAGTGTTTCTGGTTATGACTGTAAAACTAACAGAAATCTCTTAATGCACCAGTTTATGAACTAAATAACTTTGTTTCCAAACTTTATTAATTATTTACTCCACATAATTCACTTTAAATTTATCAACATTTCATTCCTTACCACATTTATTGCTATCTGTTGCCAAAGGACGACGATACATCAAACAGCCAATGTTTGTCCTGCATATAAGTCATTAAAAGTAATAAGAATTTGGATTTGTATGCCTTAGTCAAGGTAACAATTTCATTTGAACTTTCATTTCAGCGTGTTCAGTATATGAAGACAATGAAGACAGAATGAAAAAAGAACTGCCAATTTTCATATCACGAAATGATCTGAAACAGACAACCATTGATCACCTGGAAGCACTGGACAGCCGTTTCGTCCTAGTATGGGACTTCTCAGCAGTGTGCATCCACGACCCCAGAGGGGATCGAACACAAGACCCTCTGGCTCCTCGGCAAACGCTTTACCATCGGACCACTATGTCGGTTCCTAACGGTTGATATTTCCAATTCAGGCAATTCGTGATACATCGCACGACCTCATCTATGCCATCAGTGAGTTACTGTCCCACACCCGACACAGATGAACTTTACCGGTCACGTCTACACACTAGAACTCCAGGAATTACATTAAGTATCTAGTCACTAGTGAGCTGATATTAGTTACAATTAACTATCTCCACAAACCCCCTAATTTTATTTTCTAGAAAAATACGCCGAATGAATTTTTCTTTTCAAAAGAAAACTGATTTGTTTGATCTTCGTTTGACACCATCCATCTCTCCCTTCTTTCTTCCCCACCACCACCACCACCACCACCAGCACTACCAACATCTTTTTGTTGTTGTTGTTGCTGTCGATTTGTTTCTATGCTCAATTACTTTAATCATATTTATCTTTTATTAATAATATTCTATTTGAATTTGGAATTAATGAATGAAAATTATTCATGATAACAACATCAAAGAGTTGCTTGATGAAAAGTAGAGTAAAACAAAATGAAGAAGATTTTCATGAAGTTGTTAGGTGAAACGAAAAAAAGGTGGATGAGTAGATGAATGAGTGTTTAAAAGTTTCTCACTAGATACAAATAACTTTAAAATGTAGAAGTAAAACAAAAGTTAGGCGTAAATTAATTAAATGAAATGATACAGATGATTTCAATGTTGATAAGGCGAATTATGATTAGCTTATGTAAAATGAATTCAATGAGTTTAATTATAAAATCTTTATATAATTAAAAACGATATTATGAATCACCACTGAAGAGGTCGTGAATATGCACTCGTGAAGAGTCCAGTACTAAGACGAAACAATCGTCTAGTGTCTCACTGGTTACTAGTAGTTGTCTAATTCAGACCTATTCGTGATATTAAATTAACATTTAACAACCTTCACAACACCTCATTATAATCAATATCAGCTCACTAGTAACCAAATTCTCAAGAGAATCTCTGGAGTTCTAGTGATGAGAAGACATGACTAGTAAAGTTCAACCTTGTGAGACAGTTGCATACTGATGGGAGTGAATGAATGCAAAATTCATTTATTTCACTGATTTTCCTCATTTGATATGTTATAACTTTGAAACAATCAAGATTAATCAGTAAAAATATCAAGTTAACATTATCAGGACGGTTCTTCTGAAGTTGGCATAAAAGTGGTTTAGTGACAGATAATCATCACAATGAATTATTTAAAAGTAATTGTAAATGTTGCTAACTTGTAGTCAATATAGATGAATGCTGTGAAATAGAAAAGTCATTGAAAACACTATAAATACGAAGGTTGTTTTAATGAAAAATAACAACGGTCAACACATCATAGTTATGTAATAGTTATAAAGACATTTAATAGGTGACTAATGCTGCAATAGAAAGGAAAAGGAAATAAACTTGTGAACTTATTAAGATTTCAAAAAATCACTCCCGTAATAACATTCCTGAAAAGGAGGTCAATCATTCCCGCAAATCATAACGAGTTGGCACCTCTTTGCCCTAATAGATTTTGATACATCGAATTCATGATGACTATCAGGCATATGTTTAGTAATAGAACTAATTGAACGCTGTTGACATTTGAGACTCGAATTTTTTGGATGAGGGCAGTCATTTTCCATTCTATTCTTCAGATGTACATACTTCGACATATATTCATTAGTTATTAGATACAGTTAGTGGTGACAGAAGGTGAGAATTGTTCTGCAGCTAATTGTCTTAATAAACAATTCGTTGTGCCGATGAATAGATCTTTTTCATTATGGATATTAGTCTGAAGTCAACCATTTGTGATATTTAATCAACTTTAAAACTAAGTCTCACGCAAATATGCATTTATTCCATAATGATATAATCTGTTGTCTTCAGTTTTGTCTTACAGTAGGTTGTCATAGATTTTTGAGGATATCCACGGCATTCAATCTTAATTAATTCTCCGTCTATTCTATCCGTTGAACATAGTTTGCTTACAGGATTAAATAACTTCCCTAACTAACGATTTTTGTTGCCTAATGGGAAAAGCTGTTGAAGTTTAGGTATATTCCATTCCATATGTTCTTCTTTACACTTGTGACCAGTGTCCTTAAATTGGTTGATTACTGTACGATGAACATGTAGCGGTAAATAATCCCCAAAATAAATAGTTACATAGGTTTCGACATTGATGCTGACCATGTTTGTTTTAGCGGACACTACTAAGTTGAAGGCGCTCGGTCACGCATCACTACCACTTCTCGCCACGCCGTATCGAAACAAGCAACCCTCTCTAGTTTGCCAGCCTAGACGTTGCTAACCCATTGCCGCTCCATTCACGATCAAATATAACTTCTCTTCCATCCTTCATTGCCTTCTGATTTCTTCTCATTCGTAAGAGTGGGTTCAATCGTTAGAAGTTGCTCTGGTAATAATCCAAACGTAACTTGGTCATATACCGGGTGCAACTTCAAACAATTTACTGTTTACTAAGTTCTTAATAATGTTAATCGAATTCTATTAATCGAGTTTTAATATGATTACTTAACACCACTTGAACTATTATGAGATTTAAGGGTAATCGGTGAGAAACTCTTACTAACTATTCACTAGTATTACACTGTATATACTGAAATGTGTCTTTGATTTTCATATTTCATTGTAAATCCAAGGTTACAGTGTACTTTGTTAAGAATTTTCAATATTCGAGAAGAGTGTCAATATTTGTAAACAATGAATGTTTCATCATCATCTCTGACCCATAAATTAAATTTCATTGATAACTGGTTACACTGCTTACTGTCTGTTTACCTTCAAGATATTCCTCAGGATTACGGTCAGTCTTTTCATTGAAGTTTAAGAAATGAGGGAAGATTGTTTAGTATCATTAATTAACTAAATGTTATGACGTGAAAAAGAATGAATGGTAGATGATTTTGTTGGTGGATGCGAACACCAATAGGATGTGTGCCTAGTTGGTAATGTGCTACTGACCTAAACCCAATCACCTCCCAGGCCGACAATAGGACAACCAGAATTGAAAACAGGAAGACGGAGAGAACGAGAACTGAGGACCGAGGACTGAGAACGTATTATATTTTAATCATGCCTTTATATATACCTAAAATCAGACCACACAGTAAGCTAATCATAAATCTAAAATTTGTACAGAACAAAGGGAAGAGTGGCAGTGATTGTTACAACATTTGCACAATTAAGTAAGTGTAGATCACAGTAAATAAGCAGTATACTAAAAGCAAATATACAAAACGAGAGAACCAAGCCAGGGGAACATAACAGTCATAGAAATAAAATGGTTACATCACTCATGAGTAAAATAATGAGAATAGTTCCCCAAAATACAGTTCTGAAGGTTCGTTACTTTTCTTTAATCGCCCGGCGTAACACTAAAATTGTATATGTTAACCTATTTGATGATATTTCTGTAACACATAAATAAACTGAATTCAATCATTCATGACAACGTAGATGTGCATTTCTATGAAGTCATATAAAATGAAACGAGAGACTCATTTATTAATATTTAGTTTCTTAGTAGTTAATTAAACAGAAGTAATTCGATATCACAAATCGGTCTTAATTAGACAACCACTGGTCACTCGGAAGCACTGAATATCTGTTTAATTCTAGTATTGGATTTATCAGCAGTGCTCATCCACCACCAGATCAAGGATTGCACACAGGAAACTCTGGCCCCTTGGCGAATGCTTTACCATTAGATCGCTGATCTTAACTAGGAGTTGTTGAGATTGATGAATGTTAATTTGATATCACTAGTTAAATGAATTAGAAATATCAACAATTTGGAAGCCAACTCAGTGGTTTAATGGTAAAGCTTTTGCTAGAGTGTCCTGCTTGCTATCCTTGATCTGTTCGTGGATTCGAACTGCTGAAGAGTTTCATACTAAGGCGAAACACTTATTCAATACCACTTCATAGTGATCAATAGTTGTCTAACTCATATCAATTCGTGATATCAAATTAACATTCACCAAGTTTTCACAGCATTCAACTATACACAGAAGTAGTAGTAGTATGTAACTAAATATAGCATAATACATTAATTCAATATGATGATACAATATAACTTACTTATGAAATAGGATATAATTAATTCTATTATTCACTTCTTAACTATGAGATGATAATGAATAGTAAACGATAGCATAGTTAATTATCACTTAGATAGGCGTGGTTAAACTTGTAAGTAGTATGTATATATGTAAAGATAAATAAGAATGTATGTATACCATTATGTTAATAAGCATACTATTAACAACCTGTTATGACGCCACTGCTATGTTTTCACTGCCAGTTGAAACAATATACGCGTGAATTCTTATGGACTTAATATGGTTCGTGTACGATCTCTAGGGTAGCCGAATTATACGCCTGATTGATACGATTTTTCTCGATACCGATTAACTGTGAACACTACCTCAGATTATGAATCCCCAACACAACCATATACCTTATTGGGATAGTAAATTGCTTAAGTTTCAAAGTGAATGTATACAATGCAATGATTATCAATTGTTCCTAGATTAATTTTAAAAAGATACTTATCACAATCATGTTACATAATCACCAGTGAATTTATCATCATTACAGTTGGATGTTGTTGTGATGATGGTTGATAAAAATTGTTATTTGATATAATGAATTGGTATGAGTTTGACTACTATTGAAAATGAAGAATTAGCATTGAATAACTGTCTCATACGATAAGAAGACTTTTCAGAAGTGTATATTTATGACCTCAATAGGATATTCAGGCTACGTGGTAAACTGTTAACCATTAGACCACTAAGTTGGTATCCAAAGGTTGATAATTCTATTTTCGTTTATTTACACTGGTTGGTAAGTGCCTCATACCTGACATAGATGAACGCTATACTGGTCATGTTTTCTTACCAAAACTCCAGAAGTAATCTTTAGAATTTACTCACTAGTGTGTTAATACTGTTTATAATTAAATGTTTTCTATGACATTTCGAAATATATCACAAATTGATTTAGTTATAAGTATCAACCTATAGATTCCAGGTGACCTATGGTTAAGAGTTCACCATGGACACTCAAGGTTCTGGGCTCGATTCTCTAACAGTCCCGTGGATTTATTTTATTACCTAAGATCCTTATAATACAATGATTTATCTATTCAGTACTTGCTCCTGGTTTTCAACGGTTGTGCCAATTAGACCGATTCCTGATGCCAAATTACTACTGTAAGTAAGAAATGAAATCAATAATAATAATAATAATAATAATAATAATAACTGATACAGTCGGGTATCGTTAAGATTATTGAATATGAAGTCTTGTGTAGTGAAATGAATGAAATTAAATAAACTGATTCAATGTTTTCAAAAACTGCCAGTCGTCGAAAAGTAGGAGGTTTCTGATATGGTTCTAGGTCTGTGTTGCCGAGCTGTTGTATATAATGGTAAAGTAGTCGTCTCGACATTTTGATGGTTATCCTTTAATTCGTCACCTCAATATTATTTTATATCTTCATATCCATGAAGTAACTCCTTTTCTCCCTTGACGATATTCAATATGTCTTTACTTATTTATGATATGCAGGGCACCTAATGAAGATTGATTATCTTAGGGAACTGTGTTTTAGAACATTATTTCAATTATTATAACTGTGGACAATGCAATCATTTCATTTCTATGACTGTTATGTTTCCCTTGCCAGGTTCTCTAGTTTGCATATTTCCTCTTGGTATATTGTTTATTTACTATGAACTACGCTTACTTACTTGGGTACAAGCTGTACCATTCACTGACACTCTTCCCTCTATTCTGTACAAATGTTAGATTCTTGATTGGTTCACTGTGTGGCCTGATTTTATGTATATACAAGGGCACGGTTAAAATATAATACGATCTCGGTTCTCACTCTCTCCGTCTTTCGGTTCTTAATTCTGGTTTTCCTACTGTCGGCCTAGAGGGGTGATTGGGTTTAGGTCAGTCGCACATTACCAACTAGACACACATCTCATTAGTGTTCGCGTCCATCAACCAAAACCCTCTCCCTTCCTCTTTTTCTATACTCCATAACAATTTATCATTATGATTAATTTAAATATGATATCTACAAATTGATTTTTCATATTTTTGTGTCAATTTGAATCACTATACGAATACATCAAGTACATTCATTTCACATTTCACAAGAAATTGTCCTAGTGATAAATTAAAAAAAAAGAATAAATTAGTAACTGTAAACTATAATCAATAATATGTAACATTTTAATTACGTAATATGTATATGTGTAGGCATGTTTATTCATCATATACATCATATAGCACACAGCTAATAATACTTATTGTTTTACAATATACAAAGAAAACTATACTATTCATTTACCTAGAAATTATCAATATCTTTTGTTGCTATGCCAAATATACATAACATTTAATTCACTATAAGCAATCAAGAAAATGAACAGAGAAACAAAATCAACATCATCATCATCATCATCATCATTTTTGTCTTTCTATTTTTTAATACAATTCACTTTGAAATGATTAATGATTTGAATGAATCAATTCTCGGTGACATTTTGAAATTTATTTTCATTTGATAAAAAAATTTCCATGTTTACAATTTGTCCTGATAAAGAGAGTATAAAGATAGTTATGATGTATGCCTTGCTCTCCTGCCCCTCCCCCCTCCACGCAGCTTCCACCCCTCTTCTCCAATTTATGTTTCATTTCATCATCACTCATAGAATAGACTACAAATTTATAATTTATAATAAATATAAGTAATATTTAATAAGTAGTAATGTTTGTTTATTTGTTTTTTTTTTTAAATAGAGTTTTGATTGTTTGCAAATGTACAATTGTGTTGTTGTTGTTGTTGTTGCTATGGTAGTTGTTGTTGTTGTTCTACTGAATTCAATTCAATGAGTAGTATTTTTAAATAGGACAACAATGATAATGTGATTGTTTTATTGAATTACTTAACATAGATGATGATAATTTTGATGTCTTCATTGAATTATTATTATTTGATTGAATTGTATTGTTGATTTGATTAAATTGTTTTAATGAAAATGTTGGTGATGTTACAGTGTTGTTCAATGTTTTCATTTCAAGTAAATGCCTTTTAATAATGAAAGATTAATGCATAAAAGAACAATGAATAGATGATAATTGATTATAATGAATTAATTTGTATTAGATAGATAACCATAAAGTACTGAACAAACCTTCAACAATGTACGTCCACGATCTACCATGAATTAAACTTAGAACTTTCTAACTCCATAAGACTACTAAGTTGAGTTTCAACAGTTGATATTACTAACTTAGTTAATTCACGTTATATATGAGTAATCTCATGGTAGAAGTTTCACTATATAAGTTCTGGTTTTGATCCCTAGTGGGTAGTATATACATGTTGTTGAAGCATTTCATACTAGGATGAAACAGCTATCCATTACTTTCTCTTAGTCAATGATTATCCAATCCAGACTAATTCATGATATCAAATAATCACTCAACAATCTCTACAGCACTCAATAACAATGAATATATAAATTGAATACTGTGAAATATGATATAATGCAATGCATGAACAACATAATGATGTTTACTGTTAACTAGAGTAACAGTAAATTAAACACTATGAGAGAGTGCGATGATTGCTAAACAAAAATATAACCATAATTTTTGAAGTTATGTTACATATTGCTAGGTGTAGTTTAACTGCCTGAAGTTTCTGTGATAATCATCATCAGTGATTCGTAATGTTGAATCATATGGCATCATCATATGGCAATACAATAGCTACGTTTACTACCAACCTTGCCTTAACCTGTTACATAGACATGATAATCTGCCAAGTTGATCAACAATCAGATAGTTTAGACTTCAAGGAATATCATATCAATACTAAGTGATGAATCAAGTCAAGCTTATTTATCCACTCAATTGTGATTCATCATCTATCTGTCTACGCATTCATTTACCAATCATCACACGTCTAGATCAGTTATGTCATTCATTATCAATGTATCCTGTAGTCTTGAAACAATTGATGTTACCTTAGATATATGAATTCATTTTATCCAACTTCATACAATTAAACGTTATCATTGAGTTATTTAGATTGAATAGGCATTTTTAAATAAGTAAAGAGAAAGGAGAAAAAGAAGGCAACTATTAACTCAAATCATCTTACTCAGCTACACAATGAAACATTGATTCGACATTGGCGCCAGTTTTAGCACTTGTCTCCCAAAATAATGCATCAGTTTGCTAAAAAGAAAAAAAATAACAAAGAAATTATACAATGATAGATAATGTGAGCACTTATTACAAACATCACTTCTGTATATTGTGATGATATCAACATTGAACTTTGAAATGGACTTCAATGATCATTCTAGGAATTAGTTATTAGTAGTCGTCATAGTTTCATGTTAGGTAGATACCGATGAAAACTAGGGAGAATTTGATAGTGTTTTCATCCTTATATAGAGCACTTCAGCGATCTTCGGCATCAATTCTACCAAGGAATTGAACTCTAAGTCCTCTCGTTGGTGAATGCCTATGCATCACTGGGCCGACTAGTTGGTGACAATTCGTAGAATCCTTATCTCCGTCAATTTGTGATATACCACAAACATCATCGATTATCGTCGGTGATAACAGTTTTGCTCTAGACACATCTGAACTCCCCTAGTAACAAATTCTCTCTAGAAGTTGAGTAACGTATTGAAGTTAATCATAATTGATATATAATTATTGTAATTGAATTGAAGTGATTTTGTGGGGAGGTTTGTTCTGTTTTAGTTGTTTGTATTCGTCACAATAGCCTAAGGTGTCTAAAGGTTTAACTGGTAACAGAAGTGAATAAAAGATCATTACTTAAGGACTAGGATGGTGTAGGGAATGATTTATCAGTTGATGATGATTTCTTCATTGAATTAGTCAAAGTTTTAAGCATAAGTCAACAATCGACTTCTATTACGTAACTGCAAGAGCTACGGATTATTTCTTGATTTACAGTGAATTTTGTAGATTTCTCTTTTAAACAATAACTAACATCTACAATTATAATTATCGTTAGCCAAAATGTGTTTGTATCCTTTTACTCATGTTGTTAAGGGTATCAGTTGATGAAATGCGATTACTAAGTTTAACTCAGAAGTATGATTAAAGACAGATCATACCTGACAAGTGTAATTTCATTTTGAACTTGTCAGCTGGATATCTCTATTACATACCAACGATGATGTACACACATAACCATAATGTGATTAATTATTAATAATAAAGTCGGTATACATACAGTACTAGTAAGTGTTTTAAAGTTCACAGTTATTTGCATTACCTCAATGTATCTACTGTATGATGTTGATGGATTAATGAAAATAATGCTTACTGTACTAAATACTTCAATCTCTAATCTAGTCACTGTAATTCAAACCTACTGGAACATTCATACTGTACTTAATTAATCAATAGTTAGTGTCCATAAGGATGATATGTAGTGTAAACTATGGAAATAAAAAGTACTATTGCAAGGCTGGAAACAATCTTTAGCTGTTTTCACTGTTTATAAACTTTAGAACCAGTTGAAAAGTTTGTGAAAATGTTCAGTTGTTTGCATCTGTGACAGATTAATACTTATCTTCAATGCGATACCCTAATTCAATTAGAATATTCACTTAACCAGTGATTAACTTCATACATTACTCAACTTCTACTGAAAAGTCGTGACTAGTAGACTTCAGACATGCTAAGAGTGTGAGAGATATAATCAATGACAACCGACGATCATCTCACAATATCAGAAATTGATGGAAATGGATATTCTACGAACGGTAGCAAACTATTCGGTCCAGTAAAGCAGAGTGTTAAGCATTCGACTACTTGGAGATTGTGGGTGGTACTACCTTGTGGAATTAATAGTGCCCACTATTGAGGGATTCTATTCTAGGATGAAAGCGCTTTTAAGTGCTTTATGGTTTAGAATAGTACTCAACTAACATCAATTCGTAACAAATGCAAACAACATGATGCAATACCTATCACCACAAAATCGCCTCAATTCAATTACAATACAAAATGAATAAATAACTTTAATATCAGGTCATCATAAATTAATCAAATGAAATAATCACCTCTCTCACTTCCTGTCTCTTATTTTAACCGATTCAACTGTAACTAACAGTTCTAATAATGAAAATGCAGTGGATAACAGGAAATTATCTCCACCACCACCACCACTACCACCAACGCAACCACCAGCATCACCAGAAACACCACTGACAGTAACAGATCCACCAATGGACATACAGTTCAAAACAAAATATCAAGTCGTAAACATGTTTTTTGTAATCACTGTAGCTATTTATAAGCATTGTTGCTGTTATTGTAGTTGTTATGATGACGAAACAATTTTAACAACAATAAGAAGTTGATGAACAACAATCCTACTAGTTAGTAACACAATTATTATACTGTCATTCTCATTGTATTCTCACTAAACAAATCACTTATGTAATCGAATTGTAGATTGATTAATACTGTTAGACATACGATGAAGTGATCTACAGACAAGAAAGTATGAAGTAGATTCTATAATGTATGAAAGTAATTGATTATGGACTATATAGTATTCATGTTATGAAGGAGTATCTGCAATAATGGAAGATAGTGGACTGATTATTAACATTTTATAAAAGCTAATAACAAGACAGATGTTATCTTCAGTTTAAATGCTTTACTAGAAGCATTGTAGACAATGAAATTGTGTAACATAGATTTTATTCTCATATACGACACCGATTTTCTCAAGACTACAAGCATAGCTTGGTGATAAGTAGTAATTACTGAGAAATGTAGGTGGAAGTTAATTATTCGAAGATTATGTACAATCGTCGTACATCATAAAATATCGTCATATAATTCATGTTGAATTATAACTAGAAAGCGGAATCCAGAATGCGCGTTTTGTCGTATGTTGGACTAATTGGTTGGATGTACCTGCATCCAAATGATGATGTTCACACATGGATTGGAACTCACTCCGCTTCGTGCCAAACGTCACTACGTTCACCACTAGACTACTGAGTCTAGTCAGTTACACTTGTGCAACGGGAGCATAGGTATTTAGGATGAACTTGTATCTTCCCGGTGATAGACTGAAGCTGATTAATCGCTGTTTAGACTCAGTACTCTGATGGTGACCGTAGTGACATGTAACACGAAACGGACTGGTTTCCAGCCCCGGTGTGGACATAACCATTGGAATGCAGGTACATACAACCGACGACTCCTAAATAGGACAAAACGCACATCCTGGATTTCGCTTGTCAGTCACAATCCAAGTTAAATAATACTTGTGATTGACAGCTATATTGAGGCAATCTACTGAGGATGCACCTATAGCAACAGTGATTGACCAGCTTCGGTCTATAACAAATCAACGGGAAGATACAAGTTCATTCTAATGCCAATGTGCCCGTTGCACAAGTGCGAGTGTCTGGACTCAGTGGTTTAGTGGTGAACGCTGTGGCGTTCGACACGAAACGGACTGAGTTCGAATCTCAGTGTGAACATCGACATTGGGGTGCAGGTACATCCAGCCGATGAGTCCCAAATAAGACGAAACGCGCGTCCTGGATTCCAGTCACAATCCAACTTATATAACAGAATCAGTAATATAATCCATCCAATTCGAACTAAGAAGTTTCAACTATTACCTAATCAGAACACGTCACGTTGAGATTGTGGAAAGTTCTGTCGATCAGTGATTAGACATAGTGTTTCCGGCTCTTCTAAGGATTCTGGAGGCTTTGTTGAGGTTTCTAGGAGCCATGCCAACATTAATTTTATGGATAACTCCTGAAGCATAAACTATCTGTATGTATACCGGTAGTAAACTAAAGAGAGCTGATGCTTTAATATGCAATGAATGTATAATTTCCGTTTAATAACAAAATTTATCTTTTTGATAGATACAGTTGATTACTACATTGGATAACTTTGTAACACTTATGCCTATGATGAAGATTATAAACAAGCTAATTATACGAAATAATCAGTAAACTACTTTGATATTGGCGATTAATAGATAATAAATTTACATTCTACATGACAAAGATTGTAGTTTAGTACACTTTTATGATGTAATGTAAAATTTGCTAAACTCAAAAAGGTGGTTATCTTTCTTTTTATTATTGTCAAATGACAATTAAGAATAACTGATGTCTTACTTGCCACATGAAATTCTTCCATAAAATCAAGGAAATCTCATCTATAGTGGAAGTTATTTCATGTGAGAATCATTTCCATGAATGATGCTTTACAACAGATAATAACAAGGGTGTATAACATCTAAGATGAAAACGATTATAGTGGAAAAAATGTGTAACCAGCTTGCATAACATAGGCAACATTAAAGAATCATTCAAAATAAGCTGAATAATGGAAACAGTTGGTCACATACTTTTACCATAGCAGATGTATGTATGAATGTACAATCAACATAGAACCTGGCACATGTGTGCATCGGTTCAAGTTGCCATACCACCATGACAGCAAAAGATTAACACCACCACAACTAGTAGAAATCATTTCAATAAAATAAAATAATAATAGTAACAAGGAATGTGAACATATAGAATATGGTTCAGGAAGCGTTGAAAGAAAGTAATGGAATAATTTAAAGCTCATGATTCAAGGAAGGACAATGAGTGAATGCATCTGCGCCATTGTGACCGATTCTGGTCCATGTCACTCAGTGTTTCTAGCCACTGGTTACGGTAATCGCGAAGACCCCATCCAAGTAGTCCGCAGCTACTGACACGACTTAAACCGGCACTCGGTGACTTCATGGATTGATGCCATGTTTTAGTTTGGCCACCCCTAACTCTCTTCCATCCTATTCCTATATCAGCCAGCATTCCGCGTCGAGGAAGACGGTGGTTAGGCATACGCAACACATGTCCCAACCACCTCAGTCGATGAAGATTCACAACCTCATCGACCGATTTACCACATTTGCCTAACACCCGTCGTCTAACCTCGTTATTACTTACTCGGTGATACCAGCTAACGCGAGCGATGTTTCGTAGACATCGATGGTCAAAAACTAATAACCTTCGAGTGTCATCTACTCTTAATGGCCACGTCTCACACCCATACAGTAAGACAGAGCGAACTGTTGCGTAGTACACTCCCTTTCGTTGAGAGACGAATATCTCGTCTACGTTATAGGTGACGTAAGTTGGCAAAAGCCAAACGAGCTTTTTGAATTCGTACTGAGATTTAGTCAGAGAGTAACCCATTAGAGCTAATCAGACTTCCAAGATAAGAGAAGTGGTCGACGTGCTATACTACTTCACTCTCTATCTTTAGTTCAGGTGTTGACGAAAACCAGTCCTGGAACAATAGCTTGCATTTAGAGGGGAAGAAACGCATTTCGAAAATGCTTTCATTAAAGCTTATTGCTGTTAAAAGCTTCTGCATCTTATCAGCGTCTTCGCCGAACAGGAATATATCGTCAGCATATTCTAAGTTAATAAGTGGATTTCGTGGTAGGAGATCGATTCCTGAAAAGTCAGACGATGAAAGTGTAATTTCTAACAGTATGTCAACTATGAAATTAAACAAAAATGGGGTACCATAGCAGAGATGATTAGCGAAGCATTAACAGTTAAACCACATATGATACTTACTACGCGATTTTTTAATGGTGTTGTATCAAGGATAGACCTCTGAGTCCCGTCACCTTTGTATATGTATCCATTAATTCAGAGGTTCCTATGAAGATAATTATTGAAGTAGGATAGATCAGTTTATCCACCAACTATCTGTAGTGTCGGGTAAGAATAGTCTACAACGACTTTATTAAAATTTAATATTACTTATTGACCTCGATTTGACAACCACTGAAAACCACGAATCACTGGACAACCAATTAGATCATGGTTTGGTACTCCTCAGCAGGACACACTCATAAGTAAGGAATCGAACCCAGGACTTTCAGGCCTAACATTCAATAGTCTCTGCAACACTCGATTATAAGTTAGTGGAAATCTTAACATTGTTCCACCTCTCTAGTTGGTATAAAACATAAAACAACAAGAGGTCATCAGTGATCATCATGTACATCACCTTGTCTTAGTTCTGATTATTATTTCTAGTTTTATTCTGTAATTCATACACATTGGCTAAAACTTTATGAATAAATATTTCTAGTCACAATTACGAAAGTAGGTGAGAAATTTGTATTTGTCTCAACTGTTGCATATGGTTAAGCGTTTGCCGTCAGATCTAAACGCCCTGGACTACCTGTTAAAATCAAGGGAGCGCACTGCTTATAAGTCCCATGCTAGAATGAAACAGCTTGTCACTATTCCCTGATTTTCATTGGCACTCGACCAACAACATTCCATGATGACCATAAACATATAAACATAATACTCATCTACATAAAACCACCGTATTTTAGTTAGACAAGAAATTACTGCGAGTTTATAGTTGTTTAAGTTTCTATCTGCTTCGCAGTGATTATTATATTTCAATCAATGGAATCTCTATAGTATAATCTCGTAAAATAATTAACTATGATAATGTAGGTCAAGGGGTGACTTTTGATCAAGAATAATCTATTCCCTAATGATTACATTTATGACGTTATGTTAATTACTACTTTGAACAAAACATTCATTCAGGATATCACATTAATTAACTGTAACCATCTAATGATGTTTTATTATTCAATGATACTTAATTTATTTTTGGAGTTGGATTGTGGTTAGCAAGTGGAATCTATGACGCTTGTTCTATTTGGAACTCGTCAATGTGGATGTACTTGTAAACTATATGCATATTGACTCAGTCCACTGCACATATGGCAAACGAGATTGATCAATTTTAGTCTATAAGAAATCAAAGAGAACATTCAAATACATTCTAATAATATTCAATTCTCTCTTCGCTATTAAGTTCTTCATTTATGAATTCAAATGTTTTCTTAACTATTCCTTGTAATTTGTTTGATTGAATATGTCACAGATTGATGTTGGCACGGTACCATTGAAAACCAAGGAGCACTGGACATCTGTTTTGTTCTAGTGTAAAGCCCTTAGCAGTGTGCACCTCAAATTCCGCACCACGGACTTCAGGTTGACGGCGAACGCCTAACCCTCCGCATCACTGAGTCGGCATCCAATGGTGGAATTCCCGCTTCCATCAATTTGTGATATATTGCGCGACGATCATCGGTTGTCACTGGTGATAACTGTCTCACACCCGACAAGTCTGAACTCCACCAGTCACAACTTCACACTAGAGCTTCAGGAACATCCTAGAGATAGTCACTAGTGAGCTTATTATTATAGTTCAATTGGGATGGCTGATGATCAAATTATATATCACAAATTGATAGAAGCAGGAATTCTACCATTGAATGCCGACCCAGTGGTGCAGATGGTTAAGCGTTCGCCGTCAACCTGAAGCCCCTGGTACGGAATCTGGGGTGCGCACTGTTAAGGAGTTCCACACTAGAACGAAACAGTTGTCCAGTGCTCCCTGGTTTTTAACGGTACCCTGCCAACATCAATCTGTGATATATTCAATCAAATAAATAACCAATCTCCACAAAAATAACCATCTCAATTGAACTATTCCTTGTAATTCTTTGTATTAAATTGTGTTTTAAGCATGTACAATACTGTGTAACTATGCTAGTAGGTTACGATTTTGAATGATAAATATTGGCTAGTAAAAAGAAAAGTTAGACAACTCAATTATCTGTTATGACAAATTAATTTTATTATAAAACAGTGTTACTACAAACAGCATCATATTTTAACGAATGCATAACAACAAAAACTAATACTTGTCTCAATAAAACCATCTCGATTCAGTTATAATAATCACTGCGATAGTAACTAATTTCAATACGTGTCTCAAGTTCTAGTGAAAATTTATGAGTCCATACATATTAGGAGAATGACAGTTACCGCCGATGACAATTGATGATAGTTGCACTATATCACGAATTGATAGAAGTGGGAATCCTATGAATAGAGGTTATCTAGTCGGTCCAGTGACGTAGAATGTTAGTCGTTCGTTAACTTATGGATCGTGGGTTGTATTCCTTGGTGGAACTGGTAGTATTCACTAATGGGGGGGGATTATATTCTGGGATGAGAGAATTGTTGAGTTCTTCCTAGTTTTCAATGGTATCCAACTAAAATCACTGTCATGAAAGCTTACAGCTAAACTTAATACTTATCTCTAAAATGCTACCTTAATTAAAAGAAAGATATGTTGACGCCAGCCATAGAAAATGAAATTGAAGTTTACGTGGTATTCAAGGACTTAGTTTCTGGACTAGTGGTTAAATTTTTAACTATTAATGATGACACTAAAGGGGACATGCTTTAAAAGGTAGTCCTATTTATCTTATCCGAAAACGATCAACGTCAACAAGAATATTTGTAATACATTCGACAGAGAAACTATTTAGTGATCAATGATCCATGCATTACGTTTGGCGACTGAATTTTAGTTTCGAAAATTCTTTGAAAATAATTCCTCAGACTATTTCATGGCGGATATTTTCGGATAGAGATGATGTCATTTGCACGGAGTTATGTATACTGACCTTCAATAACAATTACATCGATTATCAGCTTGCTTATAAGCTACCGAAACTCCTGCAACAACTGAGTGTTAACCATTGCCAAAACCAGCTAACATTTGGGAAAGAATTTTTATTGCTATTTCTGAAAAAAATCTACTTGTTCGTCTTGGATGTTCTTTCATAGTGATCAGTAGTATGCATGGCCCAAATTCTGAAATCTAAAGTAATCGTTTAAAAACTATCATATTTGTTTAGCATATGCATTACTCCTGAGAGTTTGATGACTGATGTCGTGAATATTAGAACAACTCTGTTATCTACACCATGTCGCCAATAATCTAGTGACCAATTGATGAGGTCTGTCGACACTTATATTCAGGAAGGACGAACGACAAAATAGATTGGTGGATTTCGGCAATCAACGAAAGCACCTACTGAAAGACACAAGGATATTCTAATTCTATTGATTTTGTTTTTCATGCTTTTAATGTCAGTCAGTCAGTCAGTCAGTCAAGTCAGTCAGTCAGTCAGTCAGTCAGTCAGTCAGTCAGTCAGTCAGTCAGTCAGTCAGTCAGTCAGTCAGTCAGTCAGTCAGTCAGTCAGTCAGTCAGTCAGTCAGTCAGTCAGTCAGTCAGTCAGTCAGTCAGTCAGTCAGTCAGTCAGTCAGTCAGTCAGTCAGTCAGTCAGTCGGTCAGTCAGTCAGTCAGGTACAACGTAGAACTTGGTACATGCGTACGTCAGTTTAAGTTGCCATGCCTCAATTAGCAGATAGAGACTAAACCGTCGAATCAAATCCAAGAGTAGGGGAGGTAGTAACACAGTTAGTATTAATGAAAGAGAATAGACATCGGAGATAAGATTTAAGAAAATATGATTCAGTAGAGAAAATTATGGTTAGTTCAGCAACTTAGAATATGGAAGACAAGGAGTGGATGCACCTGCGCCATCGCCAACGATTTTGATTCATATCACACAAGGTCTCTAGCCATTTATTACGAGCGTCATGCGGACCCCAACCAGGTAGTCTGCACCTAATAACATGGCTCAGCCCAACTGTCAATGACTTCATGGACTGGTGCCATGTTTTGATTTGGCCGCTCCTAGCTTTCTTCCAGCCTACTCCTACACAAGACAACATTGCTCGTCGAGGTAGGCGGTGGTCAGGCAAACGTAACACATGTCCTAACCACCCCAGTTGATGAAAATTTACTACTTCGTCAATAGACTTACCGTACTTACCTAGTACTCTATTCCTAACCCACGTATTGCTTAATCGGTGGTCCAAGGAAATACGAGCAATGCTTCGAAGACATCTGTGGTCGAATACTAGGTGCCTATAAATATCCTCTATCTTTAATGGACATGTTTCACATCCATAAAGTAGAACGGATCAAACTACTACGCAGTACACGCGTCCTTTGGTCAGGAGTCTCACCTATGTAACAGGTGACGCAAATTCTCTAAAGCTAATCAAGCCTTATGTATACGAGCTGAGATTTCAGCAAACACCAGACCGTCGTGACTGACGAGGCTCCCAAGATAAGTGAAACAGTCAACATATTCAACTGCCTCACTCCCTATCACTAACTTTGGTGTCGAATCAAGAGAATGTTGAAGTAGCATTTTGCATTTGGGTGGAGAGAATCACATCCCAAACATCCTTACATTCATGTTTATGGTAGACAAAAGATTCTGTATTTTATCAGCATCTTCACCTAAGAGAACTATATCATCTGCTTTTAATGTAGATCAGTACTACACTACAAATGTCTATATTAGACAACTGTGAATAAATCTAACTAAGTGAAATCAAACCTGTAGCGTTAATTTAATTCTAATATTCAGTATTTAGCAATTGAATAATAAATGACTAGTTTATTAAACGATGAAGATGGCTTCAGTCAGTATTCCTTTAAGTATGATTAAGATCCTGTTTTTGTTTTTTACTCATATAGTTTCTGAATATATTTACATGATGGCTTACATTGACTATCTGACTTTAGATCGATGAATGAGTTAGTGCAGATGATTTTCAGCTGAAGATGATAGTTTTGGTCATACTGCTTTATCTAAGCCTCTATACTTTAATTACGGAGCTTTCCTTACTATTTTGGACGGATTCATCCTCCCGAACCTCTAATAGAAATGAAAGTTTATTTAGAGTTTCTCCACTTGAGACTAGAAGATTGTTCTCCTGAACTTGATTATGCTTGGTTAGAGTTAATAACTTGTCTTGTCGATTATTTTCCCCATCTATTTTAATTGTCTTCCATCTTCACCTGAACCATAGTTGCTTAAAAATTATTTAGTTGGTTGATAAACTGAATCTATTTGAATATGATTATTGATCGAAGATTGACCTAAATCTCAAACTTCCACAATCCGCGTGTTTCCTGCATTTCCTGTATCTAATACCATTAGGTTCTTCTAATCAAACTTGTGTGCAGAATTGTTCGTATATACTGATACATAAAAGATGATGCGTGGTGGTACTTGACGGTTAATTGTTGTCCATGTAGGCAGAGACTGATAGCCTGGCCACTTTATCCAATGTATTGTCAGTCACAGTTACAGTAGTTTATTTTGTAGACAACGTTTGGCTTGCCACTTTTTTATCTTGTCCAATGGTTTACGCAGGATTGATTATATTGAACGTTTTGGCTTGTGTGTGACGTTTATTCCTAATGACTTCATCAGTGTAATCGTAATTTCCGATGTCTTTCAAATGTGATATGATGGTCCGTTTGTTGGTTTCGACGTTTCATTTTGTTTGTTTGTGATACTGAGAAACATTTTTTGATGTAGTTATGTAGATAGGCGTTCGATTGGAAAATGGACACCTGACAACCAACAAACATATTACAACTAAAAAGCTAACAAACGACAAGTACAATGCAACGAGTCACATTACAAAGGGAAGAGAATCAAAATAAATGTAAAGAAAATATCAAGGCAAGTGTCAACAATAAAAATTAATCAGATTCAAGGTGTCCAGAGTAATCTATAAGTCACTTATGAAGAGAAATGTATAGGTCATTTCTATATAAAATTTGCCGCCATAACTTCATTCAACAAGATAATGAAAGCTCAGTAACTAAATGACTCAATGCAGAGAATGTCGTACAATCAAATGAATATGAAAACTCAATTAATAGTGATTACGTATGTATGTATGCGTATGCACAATCAACATAGAACCTGGCACATGTGTGCATCGGTTCAAGTTGCCATACCACCATGGAACCGCAAGATTAACACCACCACAACTAGTAGAAATCATTTCAATAAAATAAAATAATAATAGTAACAAGGAATGTGAACATATAGAATATGGTTCAGGAAGCGTTGAAAGAAAGTAATGGAATAATTTAAAGCTCATGATTCAAGGAAGGACAATGAGTGAATGCATCTGCGCCATTGTAACCGATTCTGGTCCATGTCACTCAGTGTTTCTAGCCACTGGTTACGGTAATCGCGAGGACCCCATCCAGGTAGTCTGCAGCTACTGACACAACTTAAACCGGCACTCGGTGACTTTATGGATTGATGCCATGTTTTAGTTTGGCCACCCCTAACTCTCTTCCATCCTATTCCTATATCAGCCAGCATTACGCGTCGAGGAAGACGGTGGTTAGGCATACGCAACACATGTCCCAACCACCTCAGTCGATGAAGATTCACAACCTCATCGACCGATTTACCACATTTGCCTAACACCCGTCGTCTAACGTCGTTATTACTTACTCGGTAATGCCAGCTAACGCGAGCGATGTTTCGTAGACATCGATGGTCAAAAACTAATAACCTTCGAGTGTCATCTACTCTTAATGGCCACGTCTCACACCCATACAGTAAGACAGAGCGAACTGTTGCGTAGTACACTCCCTTTCGTTGAGAGACGAATATCTCGTCTACGTTATAGGTGACGTAAGTTGGCAAAAGCCAAACGAGCTTTTTGAATTCGTACTGAGATTTTGTCAGAGACTAACCCATTAGAGCTAATCAGACTTCCAAGATAAGAGAAGTAGTTGACGTGCTCAACTACTTCACTCCCTATCTTTAGTTCAGGTTTTGACGTAAACCAGTCCCGGAGCATTAGTTTACAATAGTGATTACATCATAATATGAACATTCTGAGTATTACATAATCTTCAATTGTATTTATTATGTCTTATCATTCAACTATTAAGTCAATGTGTTTTATGAATTCAATTATAATTTCATCTATTTATATTCTATTATGTAGAAGTCAACTACAATAACATCGTATAAATGTATATAGAATATAAGTAAGTTAATGAACTTTAACTTACAACTATTCTAAGTATTTCAATCTATTCACAATCTAATAGTCAATTATTAACAAACAATGAAATAGATGAAATTGCAAAGTAAATACAACGATGCTACATTAACACAAAATGTAACCATAATGTAACAATAAACTACCTTTGCTAAACGTTCACCTTCTTTTTTAGAAACCATACGATTTTTCTCTTCATCTAATTTATTGCCTACTAATACAATTAATAGATTAGTTGATTGAATATTTGCACTGATTTCACTCATCCATAACTGTATCCATAAAAGTATAAAAATTAAAGAAAAACAACAACAACAACAGAAAGATGAAACAGTAATAGATAAAATTACATCATAGTAACGAGTGGGGTGGGGTAAAGTGGGGGGTACGGAACATAGAAGGGTAACGTAAACACAATCACTAGGTAACTTTAATACTAAACAACTATTGAAAACTTGATTACACTAGATAGTTGATTAGTTCTAGAGTGAGAGGTTGTTAACAATAAGCCTTTACAACACATTCAAGGAATCAATTTGAAATCAATAAGCTTGTTGTCATTAAGTTGAATGTAAACAAACAATGACGTTTTATATGAGGGTAATGATTAATTAATATCTTCTTTCAACTTAGATTCAAATAATGTACCCATCATGTTAAATGCACTTGAAATTAGAACATTTAGGAAATCCGATATGTTGGTATCACTGACAAATTAAGAACACTTTTTGGACATTGGTGAGCATCAACTTCCTTGACTATGAAAAAGTGTTTAACAACAAAGACAAAAGTACAATATGAAGCCTTCAACGACACTAAGGTATATTTGGGTAGATATTCAATATCATAAGAAGTTCTTACAACGGACTACACTGCAAAATCAAACATAGAGAGCAGTTCACAGATTCATTGAAAGTAAAGACCAGTGTCAGACAGCGTTGCTTACTGTTGACCTTTCTCTTTCTTCTGATGGTTGGTAACCTAAACATCTCACAGAAGCACGAAATACAGTAGACAACATGGATAAAAATAAACCACTTTATAGGTGACCGACCTACGTCTTCTATACCACACATAGCAACAAATATAGGTGTCGGCAGCAGCCTTTGCAGTCAGGAGTAAGCCACAACATCTACATGGGAAAAAGCAAACTCCTTAGGCACAACACAACAAACATCAACTGAATTACACTTGACTAACCAGAAAAGCTCTGGGAGAAGTGGAAACTCTTACATAACTGGGCAGTCTCATTACTGATAAAGAAGGGGGATCTGATGTAGATATAAACACACGGATTTACACTCGAAAAGCATCTGGAACTCAAACTACCTGTCAACCGACACCAAAGTTACAATTTCCAACATAAACAAGAAGACAGTTCTATTGTATGGTGTTAAAAATTGAATAACTGCGGAAACCTTAATTTGGAAGATATAAGAATTTATAAACAGCTATCTACGCAAAATTACTTCGGATCCGTTGGTAAGACACCATCAGCAACAACCTACTATGGCAGACCACAAATTAATTGAAGTTCATCTGACGAAAAAATTTATAAAAGCGCAGGAGATGGTTAGGATAAACATTAGGAAAATCACAAGACAATCACGAACTTGAAATTCTCAAATCCAAATGAATGAACTATAACCAAAGAACACATTGAGCCCGGAACCAGAGGCAGATATTAGAAGCACAAACAGCACTTCGGAAGAACTGAAGTGAAGAGCCCAAGACACGGCTAGCTGTGGAATACTTATCGACCGTCTATACTCCACGAGGATCACCAACTGAACCCACTATATTCATGTCTCGTGGAAAACACTACAGTCTGTACCACTAAGTCAGGTAACGTTGAATTGTAGGAATCCTACTTCAATCAATTTGTGATGTTTCATTACAAAAATTTAATTGAATTGGCAGTAAATGTTTTACTCTGGGAATGTTTGAGTTTATCTAATATTAACTTCTTACTGGAACTCTGTAATTTTCTTTCAGTTAGTTATAAGTCTTCGGATTATTATGAATTAGCTGAAGTAAGTTTATTACGACTAGTTACATTCTGTTATTTGTATTCATCACAAATTTCTCACCATTGAGAACTAGAAAACTGTTTCACTGCATAATTTGGAACGCCTTTATGTTGATTTTCTGTGATTTCATGGGTCGCTTCTACCATTAATGTATCACGTAATAATAAGACTAAACAGCTATCCAATCTTCTGTAATGAAATCAATTTTTGACAAATACCAAATGTCGGCAGGGTACTGATGAAAATGAAGTAGCACCAGACAGCTGTTTCAAGCTGGTTTCAGACTCCTCAGCAGTGCGCACCCTAGATTCTGCTCCAGGTGTTTCGGGTTGGTGAACATTTAACCCCTTGCACCGCCATACGGGTAATCAATAGTAGAAATCTCATTCCCATCAATCTATACTAGATCGCGACGATTATTTATTGTCATTGCTGCGAAGTCCCATAGTAGGGCGAAACAGTTGTCGAGTGCTTTATGTGTTTCACTGGTACTCCGTCAACATCAATCTGTTACAAATTCAATCCAATAAACTTAATACCAGTTTACACAATCCATCTCAATTCTAATACAAACTATACTTAATTATTATTAAACTTAAAATTTATTAACTATGTACTAGGTTTATTTCTCATAGTCACTGAACAATTATTTTTGGTAACCATAGAAATCTGAATGAAACGTACCGAGTATCATTCGCTTCATTTACTCTGTAACGATGATAATAATGTAAGGATAGATGTTTATTTATAGAGAGAGACAGAGACCAAGAAAGTAATTGATTTAATATCAATTCATTTACAGAAGAGGGCATTTCATAGTAGAAAACTTAAAACGGGAATACCAATGAATATCTACAATTGGCATAGTCTAAGGTGTATATTACAACACATTTTATTCAATTGATATGTGTCATGACAACTGGAAATAACAATGTTTTACTCATTTCATTAAATTGTCAATATCTATTTTATTAAATTGTTTTGTTACTATTTTGAAATCTTGTAAACTAGTTTATTTAGTTATAATTAGACTATGTTTGCAATATTCTCATTAATTTATCACAAATGTAGCAGTTTAGACTCAGTAGCCTAGTGGTGAATACGGTAGCATTTGACATGAAACAAACAGAGTTCATGTTTCAATGTAGTGGTGAACATACAACCAACTGATGAATCTTCTTATCTAGAAATCAACTGCTAACGGTTAAACTAATAGATACAATAATTTATATTTCAAATTCACCTAATTTTAGACGTTGTCAGTTCATTATAAGAAGCTGTTGATTAATAAATACCTCACATTCTACCTTATTACACTCCACTAATCACGTTTTATTATTAATACTCGAGGAATTATCTTATGAACTAAATCATTAGGATGCACATAATAATTAGAACTATACAATGGTGTATATATTGTTGTGCCATATCACAAATTCATGAAAGTGAGAATTATACCAATGGACACCAGATGAATAATGTAGATGTTTAAGGGTTCACTGTGACACCTTAAGGTCCTGAATTTGATTGCCTAAAGAGGTCTAGGGTGTATACTGCAGTAGAGTTCAAGTCTGAGATTCAATAGCTAATCAATGCTCTCTGGATTTTACTAGTACTAATCCGATATCAATTTCCAGTGAATACAATAGAACAGCTCTTAGTTACGATCATTATGAGGCCAACATAGTAGCATATAATTAACTCGTTTTAATCGACACAAATAATTAAACAGAGGCATTCTCTAATGCATAAGAAAAGCTCTCACCTGTATATTTTCATCTGATACTTAACCCCAGGATTTATATAATCAATCTAACCAGCCTAAACTCATCCAACCTATCACTATCAACCGTACACGAACCAACAAATCAACATTAAAACACTCGTTACGAACTGACAAACCTAATTAATACAGTGTATGAATAAACAGGATATTAATCATTAATCACACTTGATAAATTAGTTGACGTTGTAGCCAAGAGATCACTGATCTGTTAGATTATACATTTAAAAGAATGACGTATAAGTACAAA
This sequence comes from Schistosoma mekongi, assembly GCA_034768735.1. Lineage (NCBI taxonomy): Eukaryota > Metazoa > Platyhelminthes > Trematoda > Strigeidida > Schistosomatidae > Schistosoma > Schistosoma mekongi. The sequence continues at coordinate 569,975 of CM068305.1, forward strand.
AACCTTAGGATTACAGATACATATATAGATATGAAACCAAATGTTAACCTTCATTACACACACACACACACAACAATGAAAACATGCATGAAACTTAACCTCACTGTGTTTGTCGTCCCTAGTGACTATGACAATGAGTTTATTATTTAGGCATTAATGTTTTTTTCAGAAAATAAGGAAACAGTAGAATTTTTTGACAAAATTCACTTTTGTTTAATTTTTCTTTGATTTCATTCATCATAACTTAGTAAATAAACAATATGAATTCATTGTATTGAAATAGAATAGAAATGAAAATAATGCATAGAAACTAATCAAAACTAGCTGGGTATGTGTACGTGTGTGTGTAAGAGAGAAATTCAGTTACTAGATTCTTCACCTTTTGAATCGATACTAGTGTTTTGTCAGTATGGAAATGGCAAGTCAAAACAATTTATCTGCATCAGTTCTATCAACCATCACAATAATAAGAAGGAGAAGAATGATAATACTTGGTGTAATTCAGATTAATTCGTGATATCAAAATTACCAGTCGTCTGTCACGACAACAACCAGTTATAACCAATATCAGCACACTAGAGACTAACTTCTGAAGGTAATTCCTAGAGTTCTAGTGTGAAGACGTGACCAGTAGAGTTCAACCGTGTCGGGTTTAAAGCAGTTGCTCATCTATGACAAGGATGAGGTCATGCAAACGTATCTTGAAATGACTCAATTAGAAACATCGACAATAAGGAGCCGACTCATTGGTTTAATAGTAAGGCGTTCTCCGCAGGGCCAAAGTATTCTGAGTTTCATACCAGACGGGGTCGTGGATACACACTGCTAAAGGATCCAATACTTGGATGAAACAGCTGTCCAGTCTATTTCAGACCGATTTGTGATCTAACTAATGACAGTCAATTATCTTCATAACACCCAAAAATAATAATAATAATAGTAACAATGTTTATTTTATGCTAGATTTATGACAAATTAATTTAAAGAAGTTATTTGTAAACCTTGAGTTCAAAGTCAATATTTTGAGAAACCGACCATTAAAATTACTCAGTAAAATGCTTTAGGCCTACTACTCTCAACTGAGCGAAGTTTAAATATTTGCTTCTGGCCACATCTAAGTGTATCTACAGGTTCACTTGCTCATTTCGAGCAAGGTACATTGGTTGTTCAAAGCGTTCATTTTTCAAACTTATATTCGAAAATTTCCTGGTATGGCTCTTTAAAAGGCAACACAACACAGAATGAATAGCTAAATTCAAAAACAACAAGTGCTCACTGGACGTCTTATTCCACCTAAGGTTTCTTTCAAAATCTTCTGCATACTCAAACCGACATAGCCAAATAGATCACTTATCAACAGCTCATGCGCAACAGAGGTGTTAACTATTTACAGCAGTAAACTAGATCGACATTTTGAAAAACGACAAGTGTAGGGTCTATTTAACCACGGCCGTATGACCAACAATTTCTTTTAGTTTGCTTTTTTGTTATACTCAAACATCATTAAATCCATATCATCTTTCAATTTCCCCTCCCCCCTTCCTAGTGTGAAATTATCCTTTGTTTCTCATCTTGTTGTTGTACACTTGTTAAAGTGGAAAATTGATTTCATAAAAAACTGTGATTGCTTATTGTTTAATATTATTACGCAATACTTGATTAACAACTTTATGATATACAACTGACTGGCTATTTTTTTCTGTGTAGACTAATCAATCTAACGAATTAGTGTAATGACGAGTGTACAGTTGCGGTAAATGAATTCGTTGGAAAAAAAATCGTCTTAGACTATTTCCTTCTATCAGTAAACTATTCACACAGAATAAGCTCTAAACTGTTACACGGTGTATAATGTGTCTTTATTTATGTGACACTGCTCCCTCCCTCCCCCCTCAATACGCTACATACATCCCAGTCAATCAGTAATCTGAAGCATAGAATAACTAGCTAAATCTTCTGCCTAGAAATCAAATCCATGATGTAGTTAAGCAATATCAACAAATCTAATCCATCAGGATCCTGTAGGTTTTACATCATGTTATTTGAAGATTAAGTACTCTTAAGTCAACACGATAGACCTTCCGTTAACAACCAATTCGGTTTCTCTTACTAATGATTAGTTTTTCAATTACTGAATAATGAAAACAGCACTTCCTGTTATCATGAGAAAGTGGTGAGTGAGCTTCTTTGCCCTCTACTAACACTCACCCACGTCTCCACCGAATGAAACTTTGTTCAAATTATCATGCAAATTACCGATTGATTTTATGAATGCCATAGTTACCTACTTTGTTCACTTTTGCCATTACATTGATTTAGAAGATTTTCTCAATAAAATAACCCCCCTCCCTATGTTCTTTTCCACTTATTTACTGCCAAAATAGTTTTGGTATCTTTTTAATTTTTTTATTTAACTGAAAAATAATCGGTTGGTGGGTGGGTAGTTGTGGGAAACATGTGACGCATTTAACTTTGAAGAAAAAATAATAATAATAATAATAATAATAATAATAATAATAATAATAATAATAATAATAATAATAATAATAATAATAATAATAATAATAATAATAATAATAATAATAATAATAATAATAATAATAATAATAATAATAATAATAATAATAATAATAATAATAATAATAATAATAATAATAATAATAATAATAATAATAATAATAATAATAATAATAATAATAATAATAATAATAATAATAATAATAATAATAATAATAATAATAATAATAATAATAATAATAATAATAATAATAATAATAATAATAATAATAATAATAATAATAATAATAATAATAATAATAATAATAATAATAATAATAATAATAATAATAATAATAATAATAATAATAATAATAATAATAATAATAATAATAATAATAATAATAATAATAATAATAATAATAATAATAATAATAATAATAATAATAATAATAATAATAATAATAATAATAATAATAATAATAATAATAATAATAATAATAATAATAATAATAATAATAATAATAATAATAATAATAATAATAATAATAATAATAATAATAATAATAATAATAATAATAATAATAATAATAATAATAATAATAATAATAATAATAATAATAATAATAATAATAATAATAATAATAATAATAATAATAATAATAATAATAATAATAATAATAATAATAATAATAATAATAATAATAATAATAATAATAATAATAATAATAATAATAATAATAATAATAATAATAATAATAATAATAATAATAATAATAATAATAATAATAATAATAATAATAATAATAATAATAATAATAATAATAATAATAATAATAATAATAATAATAATAATAATAATAATAATAATAATAATAATAATAATAATAATAATAATAATAATAATAATAATAATAATAATAATAATAATAATAATAATAATAATAATAATAATAATAATAATAATAATAATAATAATAATAATAATAATAATAATAATAATAATAATAATAATAATAATAATAATAATAATAATAATAATAATAATAATAATAATAATAATAATAATAATAATAATAATAATAATAATAATAATAATAATAATAATAATAATAATAATAATAATAATAATAATAATAATAATAATAATAATAATAATAATAATAATAATAATAATAATAATAATAATAATAATAATAATAATAATAATAATAATAATAATAATAATAATAATAATAATAATAATAATAATAATAATAATAATAATAATAATAATAATAATAATAATAATAATAATAATAATAATAATAATAATAATAATAATAATAATAATAATAATAATAATAATAATAATAATAATAATAATAATAATAATAATAATAATAATAATAATAATAATAATAATAATAATAATAATAATAATAATAATAATAATAATAATAATAATAATAATAATAATAATAATAATAATAATAATAATAATAATAATAATAATAAAAATAATAAATGAAAATAAATTTTTTAAATGAAAAAAAAAATTATTTTATGTTCAAAGGCTAACATCGATCTTCTCATTAATTACTTAAAACACGAAGACCATAGCGACTAATTCATCAAGTGATGACACCGATAATCGATACACTTAGATACAATTGTGTAGATCCTAAATTGTATTCATGAGTAGACATATTCCTTTTTACTATTATTTGTTATCTAACATTAATGACTATATTTAATGTGTTGACTTCAAGCAAATTTAGACTATAATCTATTGTTTAAGTTAGATCGTAACTGGTAAGCGGAATCCAGGACGTGCATATTGTTCTATTTAGGACTAATCAACTGGATATACTTGCATCTCGATGTTGATGTTCACACTGGGATCTGATTAATGGTTTTGTGATGTTGTTAGAATTTATGAAAGATTATTTCTTGTTGAATAGTATTAAAAACAAGAAAATATTGAACATATTTACCAGGGTAGTATGGAACTACTTGATGGGAGAGTACCTTGATGTGTCGAAATCATGTTAAATAGTTAACAATTAGAATCTAGAATAGGTCGGTGTCCAACGGTACAATTCACACTTCAATGCAGAGAAACAATACTGTGGATGGCTATTTTCTACAAGATGCATCAAGCTAGAATTAATCAAAAATTTTCAGGTTTCACGAAGATTACAATCTTCATAATTAAAACTAAGCCTAACCAAAGTACAAATTGATAAATTACCGGAAAATCAGTCAACTTAAATAAATAAACATATTGGAAGAATATGATGTGTAGCAAACAGTGTACATTATCGTTGATTAACAAAAACGATATAAAGAAAGGGGTATTTCTAAACACTAACTAGAATCATCAAGATACCAAGGAAATTAGATCTTATCAATTACGAGAACTACAGAGGCATCACTCTACTTTCAGTACCAGAGTGTTATTGAACCTAATGAACCTAATCTTCGTAATCAACAGGTAGAATTACGTAGGGATCGATCGAGTACCGACCAAATCGCGACTTTACGCTTCATTGTTATGCAATCAATTCAATGGAATTCGCCACTTTGTGTCGATTTTCTCGATTACGAGAAAGCATTCGACAGTGTGGATAGAACATCATAAAGCCATCTCCGACATTATGGCGCACTCAGAAGGATAGTGAACATCATACAGAATTCTTACGACGGACTATGCTGTAAAATCTTGCATGGAGATCAGCTCACAAATTCATCCGAAGTGAAGATTATTGTAAGACAAGACTGTCTACTCTCATCCTTCCTCTTTCTAATGGTGGTTGTCTGGATCATGAAACCTGCGACATCTCAAGGCAATCTCGAAATACAGTAGACAACGTGAATACAACTAGATGACTTGGACTTTATAGATGACCCAGTTCCTCTGTCCTACACACAGAAGCAAATGTGGGTGAAGTCAGACAGTGTGGCAGCAGTCTAGGCAGCCAACAGTACACCTCAGCACGCAAAAAAAGAAAAGCAAGATATTCACATTGAAAACAACGAATATAACCCAATTGCACTTGACGGGGAAATTTTGAAAGATGCAGAAACCTTTACATATTTGGATGGCGGCATCATCGACAAATAAGGAGGGTCTGATGCAGATGTGAGGGTGCAGATTGGCAAGGCAGGTCAAGAGTAGCATTTTTTCAACTGAAAAACATCTGGAACTCAAACCAACTGTCAGCCAACACTGAAGTCAAAAGTTTTAATAGAAATGTGAAGACAGTTCTGTTGTATGGAGTTGAAACCTGGAGAACTACAAAAAACATCATTTAAAAGATACAGCTAGTTACAAACAGCTAAATGCGCAAGGATGCTTTGTATCCGTTGGTCAAATACCATCAACAACAACCGTCTCAAGCACAGAACAAACTAACCAAAATTCACTTGAGTAAGGAATTAAGAAAAGATGCTGGTGGTGGATAGGACACAATTTGACGAAATTATCAAACTGTATCACGCGATGGGTACTAACTTGAAATCCTGAAGGCCAAAGTAAAAGAGGAAAACTCAAGAACACATTACATCAGGAGTTAGAGACAGACATGGAGAGAATGAAGAGCACTTGAGATGGGTTGGAAATGAAATCTCAGGACAGGGTTGGTTGGAGAAAGCTGATTGATGGCCTATGCTCCACATGAGGTAACAGGCATTGATTGAATGATTGAACGAGAATTAACTATTATACACTAATACATTACAATTACCCTAGTTCCATCTGTATAATTCACCTTAAAAAGTAAAAATTAAACTCTCCATTTGAATTACTTTACTGAATTGAATTTAGCTGAAGTATACTAATAAGTAACTGTAAACGAAAAAGTAAAATTTTCTTAAGATACTACTACTTACAATACTACTCACTTTAATATTTCCAAATGAATCCATTTTGCACACATCGTATACAAGTAGAACAGCTTGATTTAAAAAGAAGAATATGAATTAATGTTATCATTGAAGTGAAATAAACAAACAATCTTTTTCTTTTTGATTAAATTTAATTAGAATTGAAAATTTGAGTTTCGTCTATGGTAGGATTCGTCTGAACTGCATATCCTACTAACGAGTCTTAAACAAAACGAAACAACACATACACTGCTTTTAATCATCCATTGGAAAAAAAACATTCAACTACATCATCTTACCACTGGTATCACGATAATATGACTTTGTTAAACTACGAAATTTCTCTTGTCCAGCTGTATCCCATATTTGTAAACGAACTAATTGATCATTTGCTTTAACTGTCTTCGTCTAAAACATAAAAAAATTACATTATAAGAAATAATTTTTAAACGAGAATTGAACAGTAACAAAAAATTAATGTAACTAAACAAGTACTGTAAAGTTGTCGGTTAACTTATCCAATCTAGTTGATTGGTTGATTCATTGGACACTTAGGAATTCACCAGATAAGCATCACTATAAAGTTTGATGTTGTGATTAGATCATTTGTTTAATACTTCATAGTTTTCAATGATACTTACTGAACATAAATGTGTGATAAATCTAAAATAGGAATGTTGTATGAAGATATAGTAGTCTTAGGTCAATCGCACATTCTCAGCTAGGCACGCATCTTATTGGTGTTCGCGTCCACCAACCAAATCATCCCCTCCTCCTTCCTTTCTTCGCGTCATAACAACAATACTACGCGTTTATTTTTATTATTCTAATATGCACTACATAAGCCACATTCTATTTCAACATAGTGTCGGTAATGAAGAGCCACTTATACTGATTGCCAAATTACAACTCAATAGATAGAATTTGGTGGACATCAGATTGATTGCTACATAGTGGTCAACAAATGTATATAATTTAATCCTGCATGAGGTCAGTCGTAACTCGACTAGCCCGGTAGTAACAGTTAATGACTATAAAATTGGGTGATATAGGACCGAGTTCAAAGGGGAGCATAAGTTCCTTCAAATCAAACATTTCGAGTGCGCCCTGAAGACAGATGCCAAATAGCATACAACTTAGGTCTATGATTTGCTTCTGATTACACCTAAACCACCTTTCAATATACACCACTGCAAAGCTGTAAAATAACAAAATCAAATAGTCTTCTTTTACCTTATAATCAATCCCAACAGTTGAAATATAACTGCCCTTCAGAAAAATACCATCTTTAAAGCGGATCAGTAATGATGTTTTGCCAACACATGAATCACCAATAAGAAGCAACTGAAATTATTAGAAATATATTAAGGATACTGTTATCTAATATAAGTAATTCTAATTGTAATACTACTAAATATTCGATTAGTAATATTTACTAACAGATAATTCACGAGAGGTGACTAGCGTGAAGGACTAAAAGCAACCACACTATTTATTACTAAACCACCAACTAGTGTAAATGATTTAGTCTTATAGTAATTCCATCATTGTGTAGTAGTAACGCCTCTAAATATGTTGGTGAATAATACGAATATCAACAGAACAGGAATTCAGATTTGATATGCCGGCAGCTAAAATAAAGATTGATTATCCTGTAAAACTGTATTTTGGTTGTATACAAAGTGAGTATTTTATTCTTATTATTAATACGTCCCGTCAGTCCTATCCTCCAGTTTAACATATTAACTCTTAATATATCAGTCTTTATTTATGTACTATGGTTAGTCTTCTCATAGGTAAACTGAGCGATCGGGTTTTGTGTATATACAAAGGATTGTTTGAAATATAATAATATGATTTGTTTGGTTGTTCATCAATCTTGTATTCTTTCAGTTCGTATGTGGAACTGAGAAGGCATCGGGCAGACGTGCAGGGCCATCTAATCACTCTCACTATTGTTTGTTATTGGGATTTCGGTCATATCGAAGAATTGGTCGTACATCCCAATCACAAAATGCATTTTTGCCATCATAACATGGTGCAACCTAGAGATAAATTCCATCTAGCACTAAATATTGTTGCTTTTTACAGATTGCTTTCACCTACGTTTCTGAGTTACTTAGACAAACAAGAATATGATGACTTAATAGATAAAGTTTGGTCAGTAATAAGAAGTGAATAATAAACGATAGAGATTTTATGTCAAAAAATAACCTCTATTAAACAAGAACAAAAAACAAAGATGCTTCGATAGCTATTTTATCCAAGCATGGAAATCTTCAGCAGTTTATACCAGGGATCTTGATCAGGGTCTTCAGGCTTCACAACAGATTGAGAATGTATCAGATGGATGGAATTTATAACTTCTGTCACTTCCCAATACATGGTTCACATTTAGTTGAAGAGGTAAGTATGCACTGCTGTTGTCAACAAAATGTCTCTTGGTAGTTAGCACTTGTACCTATAATCTTGAAAAAACTATTCTTTCCTATTAAGATTCAAACCGTGCCTTAAAGTAAATTTATATTTTCATTCATTATACTTAAATACTCTCTTCAGAATTGAAGAGACGTTGTAGAAAATTTGTGACTATTGCTTTGAATGATTCCATACAAGTCGAATGTTGAGCTTATGTTTAGCTTTAATTATGCTATACTTGCATGAATAGTATGTGAGACATACAAAGCCACTGTTTGATTAGGTATCAGATCAACTGTAAAGAATATAGCTGAATGTATTGATAATATTCAGTCTGATTTCAATATATTCATATTATTTACTATGCAAGATTACTTCAATTAGATAATTATTGAAAATCAAGAAGTACTGAACAGCTTTCATAACTACGTATAAGGTCTTGGTTCGCTTGTGAATGTGCAGTTCTTAGGAGTTTACCACGCAAATGAAACAGCTGCCTAGTGTTATCTTATTCTAAATGGTGGCTCACACCCCTCCCACCTTATGTTGATTTCTGATATTGAATTCGAACTCAACAAACTTCTTAACTCCAAATTACATTTAATACTAGCTAACTACGAACTAATTTCCATGGGTTGTTCATGGAGTCTAAGTGTGGAATTGTCACCATATTGAGTGTAAGTAATTTCTACATTGATGTCGACAGATGAAGTCGTGCAAAATATATCACGAAAGAACTGAAAGTAGAAGTATCAATCGTTGGATGCCTACCCAAGAGTTAAACCTTCCCAAAAAACACCTGAAGGTTCTCGACTCGATTCGCTGATGAAATCGTGGATGCACACAGCTGAGCAGTCGCATACTCAGACGAAACAACTAACCAGTGATTCCTCGTTATCTATGGCTGACTAACCTGGATCACTCTATGATATCAAATTCAACCTTAACAATTTCTGTAACACCTAACTATATGCACATTGTGTTGGTTATAGTGACTGATGTTATCGGTAACATTTCGAATGTGTAATTATAGTGTTGTAACCCTTTAATAACTGCCATTTAACTGATCACTAATTGTTGTATGTACTATTCATTAGAGATTTTATTTTAACAGTCTGTAATTGTGTTTTAGTTGTCTACTATGAATAATTCAATGTAACATAACCAGACAAACCGTGTTGGAAGCCCAACAATTGTGAAAGTTAGTAGTTTAGAATAAAAACATCTAATAAAAATCATACACTATAAATCAGTACTGATCTAAAGGAGAATGAACACACAAACACACACCTATCGAGTAAGCAACTTGAACTATTACAGTTATTTCATGAATATACAATGATATGAATCATGCAAACATATCACTAGAAACCTTTGATAAAGCTCGGATATATATAAAAGTTTACAATAAAATCTGAAAATAGACAACACATTCCATTTCCAGGACATAGGAATTTCTTGAAGAAATAATGGAACCTGTCAAAAATTTATGTTGAATTGAGATGGTTTAAAGAGATTGGGATCAAGTTTAGTTGATTGAATTCGTCAACAATTGATCTTTGGTTGGGCATCACTGAAAACGAGGAGGGAGGACATTGAACAACTATTTCGTCCTAACATAGGACTCCTCTAGAACGACCACCCTAGGTTCCACCTTAAAGGGTTACAGGTTGGCGAACTCTTATTCTACCACACCGTTGTGCCGGTATCCAATTGTAGAATTCTTACTTTCGTCAATTTGTATTAGATAGCTTCCTGTTTTTAATAGTACCCTGCAAACACTGATCTGTAATGTATTCAATTAACAAAAGGTGCGAATCTCCACAAATTACCTCAATCCAACTACAATAACCGGTTCACTAATGACTAACTTTAAGATGTTTCTGAAAATCTAGTCAGAAGTCGTGAAGGATGGAGTTCAGACTTATGGGGAGTGACATAGCTGTCACTAATGACAATGGATGATCGTCGCACTTTATCATCACTTGATGGAAGTAAGAATTCTACAATTGGATGCCGGTACAATAGTGTAGAGTATTAAGATTTCACCAAACTAAAGCCCCTAAAGAGGAATCTAAGTCATTGTGCAGAGGGTTAAGCGCTCACCGTCAACCTGAAGTCCCTGGTGCGGAATCTGAGGGGTGAGCATTGTTGAGGAGTTCCACACTAGAACAAAACAGCTATTCAGTGTTTCCTGGTTTTCATCGGCACACTGCCAACATCAATCAGTGACATATACAATCAACTAGAAACTTTCCTATTCTCTGTATATTAAATTAATGAGTTTGATGATGATCTAAGTGATGAAACAATATTGTTAGCTTGTATACGTTGCTTATAATTTCCATATAGTAACAATTTTCATCAGAGTTATTAATCGTGATAACATTTGGAATGTTGTTACATTTTGTTTTCTAGATTAATTGATTTATGACAGTTACATTAAACTACTACTAAACTACTTAATTTAAAACTAGTAACATATGTTAACAAGTTAACTTCATTGCAGTCTTGTTTCTTTTCTTTTTTTGATTTCATTTATCATGTCTATTATCTGGATTATATTACTTCTATAGTTTTATAGAAGTAGAAGAACATTATCATTAATCTGATATACACATTCCTTATTAAAAGTAGAATTACAAAACGTCGAAGTAAACTATAGAACTCCTCCGAATCCTTTCAGGATGTTCATCCGATCATTTAACGATTATAATACAACAAGGAATAACATGTTTACTAGTTTGTATTTGTCACAGATAGATAATGGTTGCAAATTTTGCTTTTGGACACCGATTTACTGACACACAGTGGTGCAGGTAGTTCAGTCTTCACTGTGGAATCTGAATATTCTGAATTGGTTTCTGTGGTGAAATAAAAAAGTGTACACTGCCAAAAAGTACCATATTAAGGAGTGAGTAGCCTTTTAGTTCACCTTTATTACCACCAATCAGTGATTTATACGAACGAGTAAAACTAATACGTATCTCTACAAATCTACAACATTTCAAATGGAATAACATTCGATTAGTTGATACATCATCTAACGGTGTCATTTTAACACATTCTTCAAACATACTGGTCTGGGAGACTAACTACAACAGTTTATACCGTTCCAAAAACTGGATAGGAGTTGCTAATTTAAATCACCTTTTCACCAAAAGCTACCAGATAAAAGGTCATTCATCTTTCAAAATACTGACAAAAGCAGCAAGTTCCCACCTTCCTGATATCAATTAAGTTGTATCTATTTACATAGAGAAATTAAAACTATATTTACGACTATATATGTTTGTTAACTCCGGTTGGAGTTCCCCCCTACTACGGTAAATGACAGTTCCAAGCCCGGATAGAGGAGTAGAGTTGGGAAAGAGGTTAGTATCCCTATCCCGTAAAAAACAACCTTGCTAAATATCGCTAACCAGAAAAAATCTTTTTAACCATTTTAATTCTGACCTGGGAGTTGGAAGGTTTTCATTTCAAAGAGGTATGATGCCTCTTGTTGGAAGCTGAGTTTCTTCGAAAGTCATGAGGCTGATACCACTTGTAACAACTAGAGTTACAATTAATGTAGGTACATAGAATGTTTGTACGATGAAGAGAGGGAGGAGCATCCAAATTGCTGTAGAAATGAATACATATAACCTAAAGATACTTAGAACAAGCCATATCCATTGATTACAAGCTGGACAACAAGAAATTATCCTCAGAAGTGTTATTATACTGCTGTCACGAAAAAGGAACAAGGAGTAGCGCTAATGCTATCCCAAAAAGGCCGGAAAGTGCTTATAGGATGTGAACATCATAGATCATCATAGCAAAGAAGAATGAGATTAAATGCGTTAACTTATTCAGATGTAATAATTTTCTATTAAATTATGTTACATTTTATTTTGTATTATTCTGGCATACTTCATATCTTTTCGTAGGCTTCATAAATTTTCCCTTCCTATCTTACTCTCCTTTCGACAATATTCATCCTAACTGATTTAATCTCATGTCCATATCTTTTGTTAATTCAATACTTTTTCATTACATTCAAACAGATTAATCTTATATTATTTTATTTAGTTTCCATGACAATATTCTCTTCAACATCGATTAAATCTATAATAACTAATGGTAAGCTGTATGCGTTTTTCAATTCCATAGTATGAACTGAATTGGGTTAGATAACAATTGAAAATTAAGAAACACTACGAGACTAATGTGTTGGTTTCGAGTAGAACTCCTTAACAGTGCACTGCACTTTATTTTAAATATATCACGAATCAAACCTAAAGCTTTCAGATTTACAGAAGAATGCAGATTGGGAATTCAGCAGTTAGCATTAACTATCCACGGTGGATCATATTGAGTAAAGAATCGCATCACAGCATGTTAGGATGAGTCCGGTTATCAGTAAGAATTAGGAAAATATTATATTTTTCACTAATCAGTGGTCTATTATCGTGATTATTGGATAAATCAACTAGGAGTACCATTATAGTTGATATAATTTTACCAATTTCCAAACCCTCGATCAACAATAGGGATGAAGTAAACTTGAAAGAAACTGGTGTGGTTAACGATAATCAACAGAGATAATTATTTAACTTGAAAGTGTCTGTATCTTCTAGTTCATGAAATTGTAATGAACGATAATTAAGTGATCTTTTTCGCTAAATGTGAATCCTGAGTGAATTACATGATATAGCTTCAATTTAAAGGTATTTCCAGAATTGGATTGTGACTGACAAGTAAAATACATGAGGCATGTTACTTCCTGATTTGAAATCTTTAGATCAATGTATCTACAGCATCCCGCAGACCATTGAATTCAAAAATAGACAGGAAGATAAGAATATCTATAGGTTATATTTCGATAATCGCTGAGCAGTTATGCTTGTTTGGATTCGATATTTAAGCTGATAGATATGTTACTTTATAGTCTTAGTCCCTATAGGTAATCTATCACTGTGATGTGACAGTCATATTCAGCTATCAAGTCCTGAATTGAATGAGATATGCAATCTGTATTCTAGTTGCCAGCCACTCATATTGTAAGCAGAAATAATGATTGTTGTAAAAGCATCCATGATTATGTATCTTTTCTAAATATCATAGAAGTAAAGAAATAACAAGGATATTTTCATTTTCGTGCTAACAAGCTGGATTTTAGTCGTTTGTGTTTGTCACTAATTGATATTGGTTGGTACTAATAAAGGTACTAAGAAGAGGTAAATAGCTGTTGAGTCCTAGTAAAGGACTCCTCAGTTGAGCGTTTAATAATGCAGTTATTAAGGAAAATATATTTAATGTAATGCCTAAAGCTCTTAGAACTGAAGCTACGATGAAACAATATTCGCTCAGCTTTCATTTATACCTTTTATAGTGAGTCCCTAATAAAGGTCATTTGCATAGTAGCTGTAGACGTTCAGTGTTGTGGTAGGAAATATTATCTAATAAAGTTTAGTCATTTGTAAGAACATAATCTCTGCTAAGACCCGATAATCCTCGTGAAATTTGCCATGTCCACTACTGATAAACTTAGGATGAAACTGCATCTTTCTGTTGATTTGTTATGGATTGAGGCTGATCTGTCTCTGTTGCTAATATATGCATCCTGAGAGCATTACCTCGATATACTGATGGTTTGCAAGTATTATCCAAGTTTTATTTGGACTGGGAAGCAGAATACTGGAGACATGATTCGTCCTATTCGGGACTCGTCAGCTAGATGTACATGCATCTCAGTGTTGATGTTCACATCAGTATTGTGAACATCTACGTTGGGATTCAGGTACATCCAGTTGACGAAAACCATATAGAACGAATCACGCATCCTAGATTCCGCTTACCAGTTATAATCCAACTTGAACAATACTTTTTCATATACTGAGCTTGAAATCACTTTAACTACTTAGTAAATTTATTTAAAATACATTAAACTACTGATATATTTAAGTAGTTTTTTCGCTAGATTTTATTCAGTATATCAATAGAATAAAGCAATATTTTTATATTCCTTATACATTAATGGTATAATAAGTTCATCTTATCATAATCAATCAACATTTATCCTTAAGAAATTAATCTTAATGACAATGTTTCGTTTGAATAAGTCATCTTCAATTAGTGATATACATTAAAGATAATAGAATATACATAATGATATGTAGGCTGATTAATTATAACTCATCAATTGTCATCTGATAATGATAATTCATTGTTATTTTAATGTACAACATAAATTATTACTATTTCATATATTAAAACATAAATTTTGTTATAACAAACTAAAAAAAATTTGTGATATGTAGCACGATGATCATCGATTGTCATTGGTGATAACTGCCTCACTCCCAACAAGTCTGAACTCCACCAGTCACAACTTCTCACTAGAGCTTCAGGAACATCCTGGAGTTAGTTACTAATAAGCTCATTATTATAGTTCAATTAGGATGGTTATTTTCGTGGAGATCGGTTATTTTATTTGATTTCATATATCACAGATTGATGTTGGCAGGGTACCATTGAAAACCGAGCGTTCGCGTCAACCTGAAGCCCCTGGTGAGGAATCTGGGGTGCGCACTGCTGAGAAGTTCCGCACTAGAACGAAAAAGCTGTCCAGTGCTCCTTGGTTTTCAATGGTACCCTGCCAACAATAATCTGTGATATATTCAATCAAATAAATAACTAATCTCCACAAAAATAACCATCCCAATTGAACCAAAAAATTATTAATAGAAGTAGAAAGTAAGTTACTGACTAGCCAGTCCAGTAGATATAACTAGTTTAGCATTTACTATGAGACCTGAAGGCCTTAGTTCTGACTTCCTGATGGAATTAGAGGGTGCTCATTTTCATCAATTAGTTCCAGATGTCCAGATCTTTTTAGTTTTCAATGATACTCAACTAGTATAAATCAATGACGAACACAAACAATTGAACTTAATAACGTTCACTATAAAACAATTCAGATTCAATTAAAATGTTATTTGTTTATTTATGTCAATGTTACAATATGACTAGGAGGTAGAAACAATGAGACTAAAAGTTTTATTCTGTTTGGTAGTCACTAGCTAGATGTTCCGACCATATCCTAGTGATGTTGTTGAGCACACTAAGTTATAAACTCATTTCATTATTTTTCAATATCAATATATTGTTCATTAAGTCACTAAGATCATACAACTACTAAGTTTTGTTATGAGAATGAATATAAACAAAAGGTTCAAATATTACAGTATATCGCTGTATTCCTATTAAGAAGTTCATATCGAAACAGAAACTAACTAACTAACAACATTAGCAATGAAGATAAATAAACTTTTATAGATGAATCCGACTAACAAGTATCATACTGAATAAAACATGTATCCTGCATTTCACTTTCTACTCATGATATACAGGGCACCTAATGAAGATTGGCTACCTTCGGGAATTGTGCTTTAGAACATTATTTCATTTATTGTAACTGTGGACAGTGTTAACATTTCATTTCTATGACTGTTACGTTCCTCTTGTCAGGTTCTCTTGTTTTGTATATTGCTCTTAGTATGCTGTTTATTAACTATGAACTATGCTTACTTAATTGTGTACAAGTTGTAACATTCACCGTCACTCTTCCCTTTGTTCTGTACAAATGTTAGGTTCTTGATTGGTTCACTATGTGGTCTGACTCTATGTATATATAAAGGCATGATTAAAATATAATAGGTTCACAGTTCTCGGTTCTCAGTTCTCGCTCTCTCCGTCTTCCTGTTCTCAAATCTGGTTGTCCTATTGTCAGCCTGGGGGGGGGTGAGTGGGGTTAGATCAATCGCACATTCTCGACTAGGCACGCATCTTATTGGTGTTCGCGTCCACCAACAAAATCATCCCATCCATCCATCTCTTTCATTTTCGCGTCATAACAATTCATAATCAACTTTTCACTGAACGTGTGTTATATCATGACGATTCACCCAGTAACTTTACATAGTAACAAAGAATGAATGAATGCACTCAATAACGCTTACATCAAATTAATATGAACTTCTACAAGTGAATAATTTTATATAAACTCTTTGAACAGAACGATAGTGTGTTGAATAAATATGAAAACGTAAAACTTTAAAAGTTTTGGGTGGGGTGGTTTTGATGACATACAGGCAGTTACTCTTTATTGTTCAACATATAGAATGTATTCTATTAATACAGCTGATACTTTGCCCATAGTATATTCTATAAGCAAACTATCTGAAGTTATTCAACTTCAAGATCCTGAAATGTAGAATCGACAAGCGTTAGTTTACATAAACATACATATGATATTAATGACAATACACTTTCAACATTTCATTTCGCATAGTTCTAAACATTTTGTAAATTTGCCACATTAGACAATTGAATTGAGGTGGTTTGTATTGATTGGTATTAAGATTCGGCTGATTGAATTAGTCACAGAATGATGTTAGTAAGGTGTCATTGAAGACTGGGCTGAAATGGACAGCTGCTTTGCGCTTCTTAGCACTGTCCGTCATAGATCCTGCCTCAGAGACTTCAGGTTGGCAAATGCCTAATACTCTGCACCACTAGTCCGACTAGCCGGATTCCATTGGTAGAATTCCCACTTACACCAATTTATGATGTAGTGGAACGACTATCTGTTGTTATCGGAGATAACTATCTCAATGCTGACAAGTCTGAGCAATACTAGTTAAGACTTTACACTAGATATTCAGGAATATTCTGAAATTGGTCATTAGTAAGGTCAATACTATTACTGAATTGAATTGTTTTGTAAAGATTGACACTTAATTTTATTTCATTGAATTCGTCACAGAGGGTTAGCCGTTAGTTTAGCTGAAAGGTTGGAATATAAGGTGCATATTGCTGTAGATTCCTATACTATTAAGAAATAGTTGTCCATTTCTGTCTTGTTTACAATGACACTATACCGACATCAATCTATAATGAATTCAATCAACATAATAGAGATGTCATCTTTATACTGGCTTCTATTCATTCAAACAGCGTTAAACAAAGATTGAAATACACAACAAATAGTCTTTCTTTGAACAGACAATATGAATACACGAGTTAACTAGTAGAACTATGTCTGCTATTAGATTTGTGAACAGTAACTTATTATGTCAACTGATCAAGTGTATTTACACGATTTCATAGAATAGTTGCTATGCTTGTATCAATTGCAAAAACGAAATAGAGAATCAATGCTTAACCATTAGCAAAATATGAATCAGATTATTACTAAGCCATACAATGGACAGAACTTCCTACATAGAAACAATGAACACATTAATTAAGTTTAAGAAGTTAACGCCTTATAACAGTTTCACAGAAAACACTAAGGGATAGGTGAATCAGAGAAATTAAGCATAAAAGAACATGAAACAAGCAGGAAGTATACGCACGATGATACGTAAACTATATAACCTGTCGAGATGTATATGAAAGAAGTTTCCCATTCCATACAACACTACAGTTGTCAAATTCATCTTACTAGGCAACAATTGTAAGCAGAACTTTTTAAATCATTTTACAAACTATAATGCACAAGAAGTATATAACTGTTTATTTTTGGTTTCAGCAAACAATTTTATGTACAATGTAACGGGGGGGAAGAGGTTTGCGATAGGGTAACCATCAGGTCCAATTCTAACCATTGACTCTTTAAAGTGAGTCATTAACACAGTAGATTACTATTGTCTCAAAGTAAATGTTACATTAATAGTTCCAAAACACAAAGATGATACACGGAACTTTTACTACATAAATTCAACTATGTCTGTAATGTATTTAGATTTAAGACAGAAATGGGAAACAATAACAGAATTTCACTCCAAGATAGAACAATAAAAAGGTATTATCTGTGAAAAGCCTACAACATTAGGTCATTATCTTCATTACTTAAGTTTTGTTCCTATATAATAGGAAATAAATCTAGTGGAATACTTCGCTCACAGATCTAAGATTATTTGATCAGAAGATAAGGTAGGGGAGGGATTGATAACTATTCATGAATTCTTAAGCAAATGCAAATATCCTTTATAGTTCCTATCAAAGTATATGTCGGAAGGAAACTCCAACATGAAATTACCAGCTATGTAGAAGTATCCTTTTGTTTTTGATTCTTCAAATAAAAGGTGATGTAGTTAATGGAATTTTGACAAAACATTTAGATAGTGAAATTAGAAGAATATTTAGTGGTCGTCAAGCAACTACACCACTTCAACATTAAACTTTTGAACAACAACACTTCCAGTTTATCAAATAATAAGTTAAATTCTCACATAACTAGTCGACCCAGGTCATCAGGTTGACGTAAATACAGCTATAAAAGTCATATGTTATATCTCAGCTAATTTGTGTTTTACCTCTAGATGCTGCCTCCTTTAAAGAGTAGAAGTGATAAACTTCCATGCAAATACTCATGATCTTTGTATTCATTAGAAGTTTATATGATCTCGTTTTCTGCCATTTATTTTGGTCTAATGTTTTATTCCATTTTTATTGTTACGTAATCACTTTGAACAAACAACAAGTTTAATTACATAACTGCCATTCCATTTTATTCACAAAGTATTAATTTGAGTAACTAAATCGTTTTCTAGATAGTTATCAATGACTAAGAATGTAGATAAATGACTGGAGTAAAGTATTCTAATAAGTAACGGTGGTACTAAAATGATACAATATTGAAGGCAATGTTGTCATGATTCTAAGCTACAAATGCATACCATAGACAATATATCATGACTACGATTAGTGTTCAATCTAATGATAAGGAATTTCAATCATAATTAGCCTTTCAGTGTTAGATATAGAAGTTTGTGTCAACTTCCAAAACAAGAAACAGGTTCAACAAAAAGAATAGTTGACAAGTATAACTCTCCATCACACTACGTAGTTTCAGCTCTATCTGTTATCACACTAATAAAGAAGGTGGATCGGTTAAACTAACACAAGCGATCCAGTTTTCTGCTCTCATCACATTCAAATTGAAGCTAAACCAATTAGACAAAGGTTGGTACCAATTCATATAAAGTTAGTGAAAATAATATGCAAAACACTAGGAAAAGTGAATAGGATTTCCAGCACTTTTCTCATCCTTCTACGTATCTTGGCGTTTTATTATATCTTACATTACATCTTGCCCTAACTTACTCTACATTTCATCTCAACTCGCATTAAGCTATACCCAGTCACAAAGTACAACTGACCTTAAATTGAAGAACACGATTGGGACTGAAAACTGAAAACATCATTTATCGCATAGATTAATGTTTAAAATAAGATTTAGAGATTGTAGTTACAACTAGGACATAGTGAAAAATGTGATGCATGATGTAGTAAAGCATATAGTAACTATAGGAAGAATGCAATTTAATCCTGTAATTAGTAATTAGCCTTATATATTTGTTGTTAGGATAGGGTTAAAAGTTACAATCAGAACTATAACCTAATAGACAAAGTGAATAGAATTTAGGGTTGGTTGACTTAGAATTTAGTAATACGTTTTTGTGTCATAGATGATATAAGCCTTTCACACATAAATGTTGAGTATAACAGGATTTATAGTACAAACCACATATACATATGTATGGAATGACTGGGGTATTCATTGAGTTTTACTAGAGATCATAACGAGGGCTGCATATCATAAGTGATTGATCACCTTTTCAATACTTTGAAGAATAATGTGACAGCTTTTCATTTACATAGATGAAATGTATTATCATCCTTTCTGTGACATAACAGCAACAACTCCACTACAACTTATGATTCAAAGTATGATTACCATGCAATATGTGTTTTGTTTTACTAAGCTCTACGGTTATCAACTCTACCTTCTCATTGTCATGATGTGACTAATGAATAAAAGCAATAACTAACGCATTCATGAAGTGATCGCTGGAATTTCAAGTATCTCCTTCGATTTTAACATAATCGACATTTTTTTCTAATTTTCTATTAGTAAAAGTAACCTTCATTAATGAACATTTAACTTAATGGCTATTGAATTCATCCGTCAAATTCAAATTGTACTAGCCGCCTTCCAGCGGTTGATACTTTTAAATTCAATCAACTAGTAATATATTAGTTTACCTTTGCCACCTACGAGTAAATACTTTATACCTGGCATGGTTGAACTCTAGTGAACACGTATAGCTCAGATCAATTGATGATAATAGGTACAAATTCAATAGTCTCTGATACAAGTTTGTATCAATTAGAACTCACTGGGAATGGAGTATAAACACATTCGACTCAATACACACAAATAACCTAGCAACACACTGGATAACAAAAAACTTTACGTTGCTAGAACCACTGTCAAGTACTTCATTCTACAAAGTGATGATAGTTCAAGAAATTCTAAATGTAAATAATTATGTTTATTGGTGGTGGTTGTAGTGAAGAATTACTATGCAACTGAATCACATAGGTGGTGATTAGTACAAGAAGGTAATAAACATTGTACCGTTGTCATTAAAGAATCTATGAATGTAATTAGGATAAGTTTGTATTTTCCCCGTTGATTTGTAATAGACTGAAACTGGTCAGTCTCTCTTGCCATATGTGCATCGTGATCGAATTGCCTCGATATAGCGTTATTACACAAGTCATATATTTAAGCTGGATTGTGACTGGCAAGCGGAATCCAGGACGCGCGTTTCGTCCTATTTTGGACTCGTCGGCTGGATGTACCAGTTTCAGTCCATTACAAATCAACGGGAAAATACAAAGTTATCCTAATTACATATATATGCCCGTTGCACAAGTTTGACTGTCTGGACACAGTAGCCTAGTGGTGAACGCGGTGGTGTTTGGCACGAAGCGGACTGTGTTCGAATCTCAGTGTGAACATTAACATTGGGATGCAGGTACATCCAACCGATGAGTCCCAAATAGGACGAAACGCGCGTCCTGGATTCCGTTTGCCAGTCACAATCCAACTTAAATATATAATCTATGAATGTTTTAATTATACATTAATGATAATTGTATTTCTAAAATCCTCAAATGAATTGAATGTACTTTTGATAAAGACAAACAACAAATTGTCTACATAAGATTCTACTCAGAGATTCACTTAAGATTGAATAAAGAAAGAATAACAAAATGTTACAGTGAAATAATAATGAATTCACCTACATTTCACGGTTTCATATCACCCGATAATTTGCAATGTAGATAATAATAGTCATAGTCGATCTAAGGTGTACTTAGAAGATTAGTATTAAGTTTTAGTTGGTTAAATACATCACATACTGATATTTTGGAAAGTCTAGTGAGAAATCGTTACCGGTGGAGTTTAAAGTTTCAGGAAGTGAAATAATTATCACCCGTGGCAATGGATGATCAGTGAGCTATATCATAATTTGATGGAAGTGGGAATCCTACCATTAGACGCGAGCTTAGTGATAAAGAGGGTTAAGCGCTCGCCAACCTGAAACCCCTGGAACAAAATTTAGGATATACACTGCTGAAGAGTGACATGAAACACCTCTGAGTACTTACTGGTTTTCACTGGTACCCTACCAACATCAGTCTATTACGAATTTAATCAAATAGTCATAATCGTTAACTAAATGATCATTGTACATACGTTATATCACGTAAATTATGAAGGATTAAAAAAAGAAATAACTGTGGGAGGACTATAAGCATGTGATGAAGACAGTTGCTTATTTGTACTTCAATCGGAATGGTTGTTTTTGTGGAGATTGGCATTTTAGTTGAAGTAATATGTCGCAGATTGATATTAGTAGGTTAATATTGAAAATCAGAGATGATCGTCATGCTATATATGAAAAATTGATGGAAGTGGGAATTCTACCACTGGATAGTGACCCAGTGGTGCAGAGTGTAAGGCTTTCGACGTCAATCTGAAGCCTCTGGTGAGGAATCTGGGATGCTGACTGCTGAGGAGTTCTACACTAGAACGAAACAGATGTTCAAAGCTTCTTAGTTTTTAATGTTATCCTGTCAACATGTACGTTGATTAATATGAAAATTATAGATGAAAATCTAGGAAACATATGAAGACATATTTCAATTGATTAATGAAGAATGAGGTTAATAGTTGCGTAATCATAAATATAAAGTAGATAGATTGGTAATATCACAATGGAAAATGCACACAAAACTGATGGAAGATTGAAGAAGAATACTTATAAAATGGATAAATTAATAGAATAACTGAGATTAATACTCAGAAAAGAGTAATTAATAAGTAGGAAATATGAATTCAGATACTACTTAACTAAACGTTGAAGGCTAGTATTACAAGTGAAGCAATTAGGCTGACAGTGACCACTTATAGAACTGAGATATCTTTTCAACTTTTTGATGATAAAGGAATGTTATAAATTAAATTTTTATGTAAATAACATTTGTTTCAGTTGGATTGTGACTGACAACAGGAATCCAGGACGCGCATTTTGTTCTATTTAGAAAATCATTAGATAATTGTACTTGCAATCCAGTGTTCATATTCACACCGGGACTTGTTTCGTGCTAAACGTCACCATGTTTTCCACTAGACTATTGAGTCCAAACAAACATACTTGTGCTACGGATATGTTGATATAATCAGAATGTATTTGGATCTTCCCTGAATTTTACTTATCAGTTACATTTTAACTTAAACAATACTTGTGAACTATCGTATTATTCGCTAAGGATGTATATATGGCAAACGTGACCAATACACTACTTGAATGGATGTGTACAGATAAAACAATTCATTCTGTGTTGAATGACTACTATGTCATAACCTCTTCAGTCTACCTATACATAGTTGTTTATTGCATGCGTATAGACCATTTTCCCTTAAAGGAAATAATAATTTGATTACTAAGCATAAAATAATATAAATGACTAACAAAAGCAAATAAAACTGATTACGCTAGAGAGTTGAACAGAATGACAGATAGAGAGTGTTGTGAAATAGAATCGGTTGTAGTCTATACAAAATATACAGATGATGTGAAAACAACAACAGCAACAACAACAGAGTGAAAAATTGATGTTTCGCTGGAGAATACAACCCGACAATCTAGTGAGTATATGTATAGAGTGATTCATATTGATGGATGAACGAATGAATAGACAGTATTCAATGCATAAGATAATGTCTTTTTTACAACTTAAACAATATCATCAGTATCTATTTGAATCAGTGATAGATTCAATTTATTTATTCACTTTGTCCTAAAGAAAAGTAATCAAATTACTGGAATTCATAAAATAACAATTTCTACTTTGAATTTGTACATTTTTATTGACCTACTGTAAATGTACAGGATATTATGATTACATTACTATTGTCATCGTGATGAAGATGATATAATACATAACATAGTGTATTGAATGTATCTTACTTCATTGAAAGTAAAACAACAATCTGATTTACTTGGAATGTATTTGATTCATGCCTTTGATTTAGTATCAACTGAAATTGGTCAGTCTCTATTGGTATATGCGTATCCTGAGCGGATTGTCTCGATGTAGCGATAATTCACAAGTACTGTTTGAGTTGAATGGTAGCTGGTGAGTGCGTTTAGTCTTATTTAGGATGTGTCAGCTGTATACCCCTGAACCCCAGTGTTTATGTTCACACCAGTAGGGTTTATCACGAAATGAACTGAGTTCGAGTCTCAGTGTAAACATCACAATTGGGGAGCAGGTACATCCAGCTGACCAGTCCCAAATAAGAGGTCCGGGATTCCGTTTACAAGTCACAATTGAACTCAAACAATTTAATTCACTTTTATGGAAATGTAGAAATTTATATGTGGAATATGATCATCGTTTAGTGTTGGGAATCATTAGAACACCTTATTTAGTTTATCCTTTCGATAATAGTTGGTGCTCACCAGCCACCTCAGCGTAATGTGAATACTAGTAGTCAAAGTGTTTTTTGGTGGGGAGAAGGGGATTGTTAAGTATGAATTCGATCTCATCAATTGACCTGGATTAGAAAACCATTGAAAATTAGAAAGATATTTCATTCTAGTATGCAACTTCTTGATAGGGTTCATCCATATCGCCACTGGGATCAAATCCAGGAACTGCGTATTTTATATAGAACATTTAACTCTTTAACCACTATTCTAAAATCCTGTGGGTAAACTTTTAACTATAAACAATTGCACTACAAAACAGACTTTTATTGCTTTCTGGTTTCCAAAATGCATCTGCGCCATACTTACTAATTTTGAACGAAGTGATTAAGTAACTGATATGCCGGGCACCTAATGAAGATTGATTATCTTCGGGAACTGTGCTTTAGAACATTATTTCAATTATTATTACTGTGGACAGCGTAATCATTTCATTTCTATGACTGTTACTTTCCCCTTACCCGGTCTTCTCATTTAGTATATTTACTCTTAGTATATTGTTTATTACTATGAACTACAGTTACTTAATTGCGTACAAGTTGTACCATTCACTGCCACTCATCCGTTTGTTCTGTTTTAATGTTAGATTTGTGATTGGTTTGCCATGTGGACTGATTTTATGTGTATATAAGGGCATGAATAAAATATAATACGTTCTCGGTTCTCTCTTTTCGGTTCCCAATTCTGGTTCTTCTAATTTTATCCTGCGGGTGAGTGACCTTAGGTTAGTCGAGCATTATAAGCTAGGCTCACCTTATTGGCGTTGGCTACAACCAACCAAATCCTCTTTCCTTTCTTTCTCACGTCATAACAGTAACTGAAAAAACCAGTCGCGTTTATTTCTCAGATATCAACTGGACATTTGAGAACATGGATCATTAAAATTACATGGACTAATGTTGCGTCGGTAATCGAACACGCTTTGCTGTCTTTCAACTAATTCGTATGTCCATCATCATTTTATGCGTCTCAGCATACGTAACAGCTCTCTTGGCCATTTTGGTTGATGAGGATTCACAGGTAAGTCCCAAACTCGGAGGAACTGGTTATTCAAAGGTCCATGTATTTCAGCTGTTATCACACTGATGTCAGACAGTGGTACAAATTGCCTTCAAACTTACATAAAGTTCCTATCTATACATCCTATACCAAGTTATAGGAAGCCTATCATAAACAATAAGTAAATTAGTATGATTGTTTGGTGCGGAGATTGTTGAATTAGATATCACGAGTTAACTATAGGCGGTAATTCAAATACCGTAGTAAGAAGATATGACTGATAGAGGCTATTCATGTAAAACATCCTCATCTAAACCTTAAATACTCTTGACTTGATTCCATGTCAACACATATAGTGTATACTGCCCATATTCAAACGAAACAACCATCTTATGTTGCTTGGTTTACATTAGTTGTCGAACTTATGTCAGCTCATAATATCAAATCTACATTTAAAAATCTTTACAACAAAACAACCAATAAAAATCAGATTTCATCGAATTCAGTAAAACAAAACAAACTATCCACTGATTCAATTTTGGTAATTACTTAAGTTCAACCAAATAAACAATCATAAAAATGATAAAAAAATAGTTTCCGGTGAAATGTTTGTTTCGGGGAGAATAAAAAGAAAACTTTTCCAAATTTATTCAAATTACGTTTCACTGATTTACTGGGTTGGTGGGGGGGGGGCGGAAAGAGAAAAAATAAACTAAGCAATTGTCTATTTTGCTTAATGGTATCTTTTTTTATAACAATTGATTTATGAAATAAGACAATTTTATTTGTTGCCATGAATTTCCTATCACCTTCAACCATCCACTCCGTTATTCACTTTGCCGCCTGTTATTAGTATTATTCATGCATGAATTAATGATCAGTTCGGTAGTTTAGCTTATGAAATCTTAGACATTTGTATAACTTAAACTTATTGAAATATGAATGATTAATGTGATTTAACCAGAAATTGATGAATGTACTGATGTAATGACTGTGTTCAACTTCTATTGATATTAACAACATTAAAACGTAGTATAATTAAAATGTATTTGGACCTTCTCGTTCGTGAACTGGAGCAGGTCAGTCACTGTTAACATTTGGTGGTATTCAGCGTGGTGGTATCTGGCACGAAACGATGTTCTAGTCCTGGTGTGTACATTAACATTGGAATACAGGTGCATCCAGCTGATGAGTCACAAATAGGACAAAATATGCGTCTTGGATTCCACTTGCTAACCACAATCCAACTCAAATAATAATTCGTAAGTAGCATTCTTTAACTAATATGAATCGACTACATACCAGAATGTTCATAGAATGATTTCGACTATTAGCTCCTTATCTAAAACACTATTACATGAACAGACTATCTGAGATAATCTTAATTCGTCGAACTGGAAAACCATTCAAATGAACAAAGAAAAATTATCGTCAATAATCATTGCCTCACATATATTGTTAACAAAAATTCATTGGAGATCAGTTCATCTAGGAGACATTTTGAGTTGTGGTTAGTTTGTTTAGAAATTGTTGAAACACTTTTTTCTAGTTAATGTCTATTAGGTAGTTTGGAGATAGAGTCTGCAGAAAATCGTGGGCCAGATTACATGCTATTTAACAATCATAGGCACTTATAATCTTTGAGGAAACTTATGCATTCTTCAGTTCTTGATCCTGCGTTACCCGGTCCCAAGGTTTTGAACGTTACTTACTACTGAGCTATTTAAGTCGCAAGTGACCTCCTATAGGACTAAGATTTGTGTATTGGTTGTATATTGTTTCATGACCGATTTGATGTTAATCAAATCCTCTAAAGCCATAGTCGAATTCTGTTGATCGAGTTGTAATATCAGTTGTGACCCAAGTAGTCCAGTAGTAACGGTCGCAGACTGTAAAAGTTGGTGATGCTAAAATAAATCTTTAGGAAATTATAGGTTTCTTCAAGCATTGCAAGTATACCTCGCTGATGAGTGCCAAACAACACGGAACTTAGGTCCAGAGATTCATGCTAAATTCCTGCAAACCACCTACCAGATCAACACAGTGGCAATTATATTTATTTATTTAGACTAATGTCCACATTACAGCTGGATTGATAGAATTCGATCAGCGCTATAGAGGACTTGATGAACATTAAAACGAGTCACTACACAGTAATCAACTGAAGTATACTTTAGATCTTCACCTTTTAGTGAAGAAACTTAGACTAGATTATTGAGTAGAATGTTGGAAACATATAACATATTCTAGTTGGGTTAAGAATGTCCACTACTGAAGAGTTTCAAGAGACGGCTAAACAGTTGTCTAGTACTTGTTAGCTTCAACCATTATCTAACTTATGACAATTTATAATGACAAATTGAACAATCTACACAGCACACAATTCGCAATTTAACAATCAATCGTTGAATATACCTCGTAACATTTTATATTTCATGTCTTCTTTCAAAATGACAGCAAACTTATGGGAAATCTTCCTCTAGATTTTAACAATTGTTCAAATTACATATAGTTCTAGATTCATTTTAATTAAGTAGTTATGCTTGTTTAATCTGGTTTGCGTTTTTTTAGCAAGTTTGGGTTTTTACGGGATGGGGGTGCTAGCCCCATGCCCAACCCTCCTCCTTTACCCGGGCTTGGGACCGGCAGTAACCCTAGGAGG
Organism: Schistosoma mekongi; assembly: GCA_034768735.1. NCBI lineage: Eukaryota > Metazoa > Platyhelminthes > Trematoda > Strigeidida > Schistosomatidae > Schistosoma > Schistosoma mekongi. The sequence continues at coordinate 598,316 of CM068305.1, forward strand.
GCTACAGGCGGAAACCATCAGCAACAACTTACTATGGGAGAGGACAAAGCAACTTCCAGCCGAAGAGGAAATTAGGAAAAGACGATGGAAATGGATAGGACATACACTACGCAAACCATCAGACTGCATCACAAGACAAGCATTAACATGGAATCCTGTTGGGAAACGGAAAAGAGGAAGGCCAAAGAACACGCTGCGGCGAGAACTGGAAGCAGACATTAAAAGGATGAGCAGCAACTGGAAACAATTGGAAAGGATTGCTCAGGACAGAGTTAAATGGAGAACCCTGGTGAGCGGCCTATGCTCCTCAGCGAGGAGTAACGGGCATAAGTAAGTAAGTAAGTAAGTAAGTTATGCTTGTAAACTGTGTGTCCATCCGGTTTATTACAATCCTAGTTATTGTAGATTATGAGAAGAACTAGAACAACAACTACTGTTTCCAACTGCAATCCTATCAGAAATTGATTGATTAGAGAAAGAAGAGAGATAAACAATTCAGAATTTGTATATCAAAAACGGAACATCATGATGGTTGATCGTTAATGTTAACAGATGTGTAAAAATGTTTCAAAAGTAGTTGAAGTAAGGTGGATTCGTGGAGATGAGTATTAACTTCGTGTTGATTGGATTCATCGCAGAATAATGTTATTAGAGCATTAATCAAAATCAAGAAGCAATAAACAGCCGTTTCGTTCTAGTATGGGACTCCTCAGTAGTGAGTAGCCTGTCATTGTATAAGGTACTACCTAGAGGAGTTGAGACTTGTAGGAAGTGGGATAGTTATCACTTATGACAATAAATGTTCTTTTCGCCATATCATAACTTATGGAAGTGGAAATTCTACCACTGGGTCCCGGCCAAGTGGTGCAGAATATTACACGTCTGTCAACCTGAAGCCCATTGAACTGAATCTGGGGTGTTCACTGTTGAGGATTCCCGTAATGGGGTGAAACAGATGTCCAGTGCTACCTAGTTTCCAATAGCACCGTGCCAACATGTATCTGAGACGAATCCAATCAACAGAAAGTTTTGTAAGTAGCTTGTTATGTTTATTCATAACTAAAATGCCTATATCAACGGGGATTCTTCTAGGACTTTGAATATTCAGTTTTCACTTAAAGTTCTTCATTGTAATTAAGCAAATATTGTATTGAATGGTATAGCCAGCAAGTTATGTAGAATTATAAAACAGTAAGAACTGCTTTGTGGAACTATGTTTTCATATTTACCTCATTCTAATGACCTATAGAAGGTATTTTATTATTTTCTTGAACTAAAACTAACTAATAGCACATCTCTTACCCATTGAGGATTTTATGTTTGTATTTGTACTGTTACGTTAATTGGCTTGTTGTGTAGTCTGAACTTGTGTGAATATATTAATATTCATTCTTCTACATTAAGTGACTTATCTTCACTTGTTCCTCCGCTTCTGTCCGAGAACTAGTTAGACAAATGATTGATTTAAAGAAGTTAAAAATTAAGAATTAAAGTGCGATAGTGACTGATAAATGGAATTATGTACATGATCATCCATTGTCATTAGTGATATCTGTTTCACTTCCAACAATTTTGAACTCCATCAGTCATGACTCTTAGATACAAACAACAAGCAGTAACCCAATTACACTTTACAGAGAAACTTTGAGAAATGTGTAAACTTGTATGTACGCGGGCAGCATCATCGATAAACATGGAGGGCCTAATCCAGATGAGATGGCGCAGATTGACAAGACAATGTGACAGCAGCACTTCTACAATTGGATAACATCCGAAAGTCGAACCGGCTATCAGCCGACACCAAATTCGCAATTTTTAATATAAACATGAAGACATCTCTACTGTATGGAGCTGAGACTTGGAGAACTACGAAAAGCATCATTCAAAAGATACAGCTACTTACAAACAGCTACATGCGCAAGGATGCTTTGTATCCGTTGGCCAAATGCCATCAACAACAACCGTCTCAAGCACAGAACAAACTAACCAAAATCCATTTGAGTAAGAAATTAGGAAAAGATGCTGGTGGTGGATATGACACAATTTGACGAAATTATCAAACTGTATCACGCGATGGGTACTAACTTGTAATCCTAAAGGCCAAAGTAAAAGAGAAAAACTCAAGAACACATTACGTCAGGAGTTAGAGACAGACATGGAGAGAATGAAGAGCACTTGAGATGGGTTGGAAATGAAATCTCAGGATAGGGTTGGTTGGAGAAAGCTGGTCGGCGGTGTGTGTTTCACATGCGGTAACAGGCATTGATTGATTGAGTCACCGATTTTATACTGCCCAGGGCAATAACTATGACAACTCATATACTGCCCTGTCCATACAGATTTTCTGTAGATAGGACGAGCGATTGAGTCATCCTCTCTCCGATTGATTGATATATCTAGGAAATGAAGTTGCTTGTTCTCCTCTTCACAGGATAATTTTATATAGTTTGGGACAGTATTCAGTTTACTTAGTAAACTAGTTACATGATCATCAGCATCATCTACATCATCAGCATTTTAATGTAACTAAATCGCAGATTGATGTTGGTAAGGTACCATTGAAAACCAGGAAGCACTGGATAGTTGTTATGTTCCAGTGTGAAACTCCTCAGATTCCGCACCAAAACGAAACAGCTATCCAGTGCTCCCTGGTTTTCAATAATACCCTGCCCACATCAATCTGTGATATACTCAATCAACCAAATTGCCAATATTCATAGAAAATAACCATCTAAATTGTAACTAAATCGATTTAATTTGTTGTTGTTTTGTTTATTAAAAGGGAAAGGGGAGGGAGAGAGTAGTGGAGAGGGGTGTTACTATTTTCTATGGTATCTGTTATTTTCTTTTTTTCTTAAATTTCCTCAAAATATAAAAACGGGAACTAAATTAATGTATAATAAACACGAGAAAAAACAAGAAAAACCGAAGAAGAACTATAGTAACTGATTCTATAAAATTATGCTAATCAATAAATTTTTTTCTCAGAAGAAAATTTATGAAAATGAGATGAATATATCGGTATATCGTTTGTTTGTTTTAGATTTTTTTAAGAAAACAGATCTTGTTTATAATAAATGTGGTATAATTTATAATATTTCCCGGTTCTTAATACACGATCGAAAGAGTTGATGGAGGGGTGGAGATGAAGGAGGTGGATGGTGTAGAATACGTAAAGAACAAACGAAAGCAGGAAAAGGTAGTATAGTGCGGGCGAGAGGAAGAGAGAGTATGTGTGTAAGAGATAAAGTTTAATATAATTTAATTGAGATAGTTTGTGGAGATTGGTATTAACTTTTAGTTGACTGAATACGTCACGGATTGATCTTGATAGAGTATCATTGAAAACCACGGAACGCTTCAGAGCTATTTCTTTGGAGTGTGGGGCTCCTAATCAGTGCGCTCCCCAGAGTTGTCGGGAGTGAAACAGTTATCACCAGTGACGATGGATGATCGTAGTGCTATATATCACAAATTGATAGAAGTGGAAATAAATCTATTGAATGACGCTCCAATGGTGTAGTAGATTAAGAGTTCACTACCCTGAAGCCCCTGGGGCAGAAGCTACGGTATGTACTGCTAAGATGTTCCATGTTAGAAAGAAAGAGCTGTTGACTGATTTTTGGTTTCTAGTGGTACTCTGCAAACAACACTCTATCACGTATTCAACCAATCTACAATTAGCTTCATCTTCTCTTCATTTCAAATAGTCTTTTAAGAGTTTTGACTATAAAGTACCCATGAAATCTAAGAAGCACCTATTTATCCTACTGGTAATTCGTTGCTATAGATAAAGCAAGTTTTAAGAGTTGATTTGTCTTAAAGAACTATTTTTCAAAAGATTGTTTTTTTTTATTTATTGATTACTTATGTGATTCATCAAGTCTTAACCTCTCAATTAACCCTTTAACCATTATTTTATCATTTCCTATTCATGAACTAATGTTAATTAATTATGTATATGTTACAGTGTCTTCTTATAATTACTGGCTTTGTTTAGCATGAATATCATTATTCTAATTGAACTGATATGTTGTCTGAATTTAGATATTTATATAGAAATAATTGTATAGAGTAGATTGATGGTTGCATTAAACTTGTATTTTGCCATTTGGCTTAGGATAATCAATCCTATGTTATCAGCTACTACATTCATTTTAGCATGGCCATTTTTCCAGAAATTGTCGTACTTCAAGACATAATACACGTTAGTTGGATGTATGTATTGATATTTACGTTAACCCTCCTACTCTGAATGAATTTGTCCTAAATTGCACTATTACCTCCCTTTAATTTATCTATCCTAAAATATCTATATCATATTTAAGTTGGATTGTGACTGGCAAGTGGAATCCAGGATGCGCGTTTCGTCCTATTTGGGACTCATCGGCTGGATGTACCTGCATCCTGATGTTGATGTTCACATTGGTAATCGAACTCAGTCCGCTTCGTGTCAAACGCTACCGCGTTCACCACTAGGCTACTGTGTCCAGACAGTCACACTTGTGTAACATCCAACTGTGAACATCAACATTGGGATGCAGTTACATCCAGCCGATGAGTCCCAAATAGGACGAAACGCGCGTCTTGGATTCCGCTTGCCAGTCACAATCCAACTTAAATATATGACTTGTGTAATAACGCTATATCGAGGCAATCCGATCAGGATGCACATATGGCAAGAGAGACTGACCAGTTTCAGTCCATTATAAATCAACGGGGAAAATACAAACTTATCCTAATTACATCTATATCATAGTAATGAACAAATGATGAACCAATAAAGACTTATTAGCATTCATTCTCAAGTTTCAACAATCAAATAATAAAGACGAGTCTATAAACCATTTCTCCACATATGTCTACATGTTTCAACAAAATAAAAATGTTCCATAGAGAATGACTGTTGATCAGAAACTTATGAATATATGAATGAGCATGAACAATTTTGATTAGACAAGATGAAATGTATAGTTTGCTAAACTACATGACAATTATTCAATAAAGAAATTAGGAAACATCATCTACTAATCTATTTATATTTATACCTGAAACAATCTAGCCATTTTAAGTAAAAGTGTAGATTCAAATGTCTAGTTAATTATTACAACTGTTTTAAATAGGATAAGTTTGTGCACACAGCCGACGAGTCCCAAATAGGGCGAAACACGCTTTCTGGATTCTGTTTGCCAGTCACCATCCAACTTAAACATTACAACTGTTTGTTTACTGTAACTACATTTACAGTGTAATGAGAGATTGCAGCCGTATCATCAGTAGCTTCAATTATGAATCACATTATAAGGTTTTAAACTATAAAGTTATTCTATCTCTAGAACTCTGGACAAGAAGACATGATGAACCAATATATGCTAATGCTAAACAACTCTCTATGACACCATGACAATTCATTTTATTATCTTTCAACTATTTCTATACATTTCTAGCATTAAGAAAATAATGCATATATTGAATATTGCTAGAATGACATTCGTATAACATAATTAAGCAATTAAAGTCAATTTTTTGAGTTGGTAACATCAAGTGCATGACAGTCATTATGTTCACAAATACACTAGTAGATCTTACAATTACTGGTAATAGGTTGATAAAGAATGTAGACAGTTTTTTTAAACGACTAGATTTCACAAACATACATTCGCACTTCTCTCGTTAACTTATCGGGTTTCTCGTTTATTGGCACAATGTGTATTTGTAGCCATGATCTTCGATCAGACTTTCAGAGGTATATAACTATTCAAAGATTCAAAGTAAATTCATATATAGGTACCGATAATTAGCATCAACTGGTTGGAGTTATCTTCATTAAACCACAACAATGTCATTTAACTAATTAAGGTTTTAATGTTCATCACCAACTAAAAGATAAACATCTTCCCTAAAGCATCCCTAAAAAGCATCATGTTTATCACCAATTCTATTCATATACTTGAATGTCAATGAATAGTAATGAATTGAATTAGATATTCAGTTGAGTATACCTCTGTTGTTTAACATAATAACTCATGCATATTGCTACAATTAATGTACTATGTTTTTTCAATCAACACAAGTATTAAGATAATCAATATGATTTCTGCCCGAGGCTTTTTCCAATCACTGTGTTTATATAGAGGTGACGTATTACAGTCTGTAATTGGATGCTGTGGGGATTTTCGAGTGTTAATTTGATAATGACGAATTGGTCTGAATTGGACAACTACTGATTACTAGTAAGCGCTGGACATCTGTTTCGTTTTATGGTAGCACACTTCAGCGGTACGTATACACGACCAGATAAGTGGTTGAACCCAGGACCTCATGGCCAGTGAACAAATAAGTTCAGCCATGTCAGGTGAAAAGTAGTTACCTACCGATGACAATTGATGCGGTTGCGCAAACGTATCACGAATTGACTGGAATAAAAATATTAACCGATAGAAGTCAACTCAATGGTCTAATGGTAAAGCATCTGCCGACGAGCAAGAAGGTTCTAGATTCTATTCCTCATATAGTCATGGCTGCGCATTGCTGGAGAGTTTCATACTACGATGAAATAGATATCCAGTAGTTCTTGGTGATCAATGGTTGTCCAAATCAGACCGATTTTTTATATCAAATTAAAAATACTACAGTTCGTTATCATTTTATACTGAAGCGTTCATATTTGCACTATGAACTAAATAGAACAATTAAACCTGACTGAATAAATGTTTAATATGGATGACATTAATGAGTTATTTATGTTCATCACAGACTAGTATTGGCTGAGTGAGAATGCAAACTATGGAGCGTTGGCAAGCTATTCTGTCTTTGTATGGGATTCGCCAGTAATATCCACCCTCCAATTCTTATAAGAAATTTAACCCACCTATCGGCTTCACAGTATGCTGGAGGCCGATAGGTGGGTTAAAGTCTTATAAGAAAGTGAGGGTGGATATTATGGCGAATCCCATACAAAGACAGAATAGCTTGCCAACGCTCCATAGTTTGCATTCTCACTCAGCCAATACTAGTCTGTGATGAACATAAATAATCATTAATGTCATCCATATTAAACATTATTCAGTCAGGTTATGTTCTATGTAGTTCATAGTGCAAATATATGAACGCTCAGTATAAAATGATAACGAAACTGTAGGATTTTTTAATTGATATAAAAAATCGTCTGATTTGGACAACCATGACCAAGACACTATGGATATCTATTTCATGTAGTATGAAAACTTCCAGCATGCGCAGCCATGACTATATGAGGAATAGAATCTAGAACCTTCTTGCTCGTCGGCAGGATGCTTTACCATAGACCATTGAGTTGAAACTTATATCGGGTAATATTTTTATTCCAGTCAATTCGTGATCGTTTGCGCAACCGCATCAATTGTCATCGGTAGGTAAACTACTTTTCACTGAATGGCGGAACTTATTGGTTCACTGGCCATGAGGTCCGGGGTCAACCACTTATGGGTCTGTAACGTACCGCTGAAGTGGCTACCTTAAAACGAAAACAGATGTCCCGCGCGGTAATAGTAATCAGTAGTTGTCCAATTCAGACCAATTCGTCATTATCAAATTAACACTCGAAAATCCCCACAGCATCCAATTACAGACTGTAATACGTCACCTCTATATAAACACAGTGATTGGCAAAAAAGCCTCGGGCAGAAATCATATTGATTACTTAATACTTGTGTTGATTGAAAAACATAGTACATTAATTGTAGCAATATGCATGAGTTATTATGTTAAAAACATAGGCTCATAATCAACGAAGATTAATTCAATCATACTATCATGCCATTCAAGTATATGAATAGATGGTGATAAACTGAGCTTTTTAGGGATGCTTTAGGGAAGATGTTTATCTTTTAGTGGTGATGAACATTAAACCTAAGTAGTTAAATGACATTGTTGTGGTTTAATGAAGATAAAGCAAACAAGGGGTTGATGCTAATTATCGTACCTATATATGAATTACTTGAATCTTTGGAATAGTTATATACCTCTGAAGTCTGGATCGAAGACATGGCTAACAACATCACATTGTGCAATAAACGAGAAACCCGATAAGTTAACGAGAGAAGTGCGAATGTATGTTTGTGAAATCTAGGCGGTTAAAAAAAACCTGTCTACAGTCTTTATAAACCTATTAACAGTAACTTGTGAAGATCACTAGTGTATTGTGAACATAATGACTGTCATGCACTTGATGTCCCATAAAAAATGACTTTAATTGCTTAATTATGTTATACGAATGTCATTCTAGCAATATTCAATATATGCATTATTTCTAATGCTAGAAATGTAAGAATAGTTGAAAGATAATAAAATGAATTGTCATGGTGTCATAGAGGTGTTTAGCATTAGCATATATTGGTTCATCATGTCTTTTTGTCCAGAGTTCTAGAGATAGATAACTTTATAGTTGAAAAACCTTATACAATGTGATCTAATGGAGCTACTGCTGATAGGCTGCAATCTCTCATTACACTGTAAATGTAGTTACAGGAAACAAAACAGTTGTAAGTTTAAGTTGGATGGTGACTGGCAAACAGAATCCAGAAAGCGTGTTGTTTACGGCCCTTTTGGGACTCGTCGGCCTGTGTGGCACAAAACTTAACTATTTAAAACAGTTGTAATAATTAACAGACATTGGAAATCTACACTTTTACTTAAAATGGCTAGATTGTTTCAGGTATAAATATAAATAGATTAGTAGATGATGTTTCCTAATTTCTTTATTGAATAATTGTCTGTAGTTAGCAAACTATACATTTCATCTTGTCTAATCAAAATTGTTTATGTCATTCATATATCCTAAGTTTTCTGAGAAACAGTCATTCTCTATGGAACATTTTATTTGTTAAAACATGAGGACCGATGTGGAGAAATGGTTTTATAGACTCGTCTTTATTATTGATTGTTGAAACTTGAGAATGAATGCTAATAAGTCTTTATTGGTCATCTTTGTTAAGTTACTATGATATAGATGTAATTAGGATAAGTTTGTATTTTCCCCGTGATTTATAATGACTGAAACCTGGTCAGTCTCTCTTGCCATATGTGCATCCTGATCGGATTGCCTCGATATAGCGTTATTACACAAGTCACTATATTTAAGTGCGATGTGAACTGGCAAGCGGAATCCAAGACGCGCGTTTCGTCCTATTTGGGACTCATCGCTGTATGTAACTCTGCATCCCAATGGTTATGTTCACAGTTGGATGTTACACAAGTGTGACTGTCTGGACACAGTAGCCTAGTGGTGAACGCGGTGAGTTTGACACGAAGCGGACTGAGTTCGATTACCAATGTGAACATTCAACATCAGGATGCAGGTACATCCAGCCGATGAGTCCCAAATAGGACGAAACGCGCATCCTGGATTCCACTGCCAGTCACAATCCAACTTAAATATGATATAGATATTTTAGGATAGATAAATTAAAGGGAGGTAATAGTGCAATTTAGACAAATTCATTCAGAGTAGGAGGGTTAACGTAAATATCAATACATACATCCAACTAACGTGTATTATGTCTTGAAGTACGACAATTTCTGGAAAAATGGCCATGGCTAAAATGAATGTAGTAGCTGATAACATAGGATTGATTATCCTAAGCCAAATGGCAACAAAAATACAAGTTTAATGCAACCATCAATCTACTCTATACAATTATTTCTATATAAATATCTAAATTCAGACAACATATCAGTTCAAGTAGAATAAGGAGATTCATGCTATAACCAAAGCCGTACATTATAAGAAGACACTGTAACATATACATAATTAATTACATTAGTGCATGAATAGGAAAAATGATAAATAATGGTTAAAGGGTTCATGAGAGGTACGACTTGATGAATCACATAAAGTAATCAATAAATAAAAAAAAACAATCTTTTGAAAAATAGTTCTTTAAGACAACTCAAACTCTTAAAACTTGCTTTATCTATAGAAAGAATTACCGTAGGATAAATAGGTGCTTCTTAGATTTCATGGGTACTTTATAGTCAAAACTCTTAAAAGACTATTTGAAATGAAGAGAAGATGAAGCTAAGTGTAGATTGGTTGAATACGTGATAGAGTGTTTTTGCAGAGTACCACTAGAAACCAAAAATCAGTCAACAGCTCTTTCTTTCTAACATGGAACATCTTTAGCAGTACATACCGTAGCTTCTGCCCCAGGGCTTCAGGGTAGTGAACTCTTAATCTACTACACCCTGGAGGCGTCTTCAATAGATTTATTCAATCTATCAATTTGTGATATATAGACTACGACTATCCATCGTCACTGGTGATAACTGTTTCACTCCCGACAACTCTGGGGAGCGCACTGATTAGGAGCCCCACAATCCAAAGAAATAGCTCTGAAGAGTCCCGTGGTTTTCCAATGATCTCTATCAAGATCAAGACGGAAGTATTCAGTCACTAAACAGTAATACAACTCCACAAACTATCTCAATTAAATTATATTTAAAACTTTATCTCTTACACACGATACTCTCTCTTCCTCTCGCCCGCCACTAGACAACCTTTCCTGCATTCGTTTGTTCTTACGTATTCTACACCATCCACCTCCGTATCTCCCACCCCCACAATCAACTCTTTCGATCGTGTATTAAGAACGGCGAAATTTATAAATTAGACCACATTTATTTATAAAACAGATCTGTTTTTCTTAAAAAATCTAAAACAACAAAACGATCTATACCGATATATTATCTCATTTTCATAAATTTTCTTCTGAGAAAAAAATATGCTTAGCCATAATTTTATAGATCACAGTTACTATAGGTCTTCTTCGGTTTTCTCGGTTTTTTCTCGTGTTTTTATACATTAATTTAGTTCCCGTTTTTAGATTTTGAGGAAATTTAAGGAAAAAAAAGAAAATAAAGATACAATAGAAAATAGTAACACCACTCTCCATACTCTCTCCCTCCTTTCCTTGTAATAAACAAAAACATACACAAAGTTAATCGATTAGTACAATTTGAGATGGTTATTTTCTAGAAATATATTGGCACTTGGTTGAGGGAGTATATCACGATGATTTGTGGGCAGGGTATTGATTGAAAACCAGGAGGCAGGATAGCTGTTGTTTGGGGCGGAATCTGAGGAGTTTCACACTGGAACCATAACAACTATCCAGTGCTTCCTGGTTTTCAATGGTACCTTACCAACATCAATCTGCGATTTAGTTACATTAAATGATGATGATGTAGATGGATGAGGATGATCATGTAACTGTTTACTAGTAAACTGAATACTGTCCCAACTATTAAAATTATCCTGTGAAGAGGAGAACAAGCAAACTTCATTGGTGTTGGACTGGGGAGATATATTACAATTCAAGGAGAAAGAGAGGAGGCACTCAATCGCTTCGTCCTATCTACAGAAAATCTGTTGGACAGGGCAGTATATGAGTGGTCATTAGTTATTGCCCTGGGCAGTATAAAATCGGTGACTCAATCACCAATGCCGGTACCCGAATGTGAACCACACACGCGACCAAGCTTCTCACACAACACTATTCCGGAGATTTCATTCCAACCCATACAAGTGGCTCTGCATTCGCTCTGTCTGTCTCTAACTCCGCGTAGGTGTCTTGAGTTTTTCTCTTTTACTTGCCTTTAGGATTACAAAAAAAAGGTAGTACCCATCGCGTGATTACAGTTATAATTTCGTCAAATTGTGTCATATCAAACAACCGGATCTTTTCCTAATTTTCGTACTCAAATGGATTTGCGGTTAGTTTGTCTGTGATTGAGACGGTTGTTGTTGATGGAATTTGGCCAACGGGATACACAAGCTCCTTGCGCATTGTGCTGGTTGTAAGTAGCTGTATCTTGAATGATTGCTTTTCGTAGTTCTCCAGTTCAGCTGCCAGACATAGAGAGGTTATGTTTATATTAAAAAATTGCGAATTTGGTTGTCGGCGATTAGCGGTTAGACTTTAGGAGTTATCCAATTGTAGAAGTGCTGCTGTCACATTGTCTTGTCAATCTGCGCAATCTCAATCGGTTAGGCCCTCAATGTTTATAGATGATGTGCCCGCCGTGACATACAAGTTTACACAATTTCTCAAAGAGTTCTCTGTAAAGGGTAATGGGGTTACCTTGTTGTTTGTATCTACGCGTAATGACGTGGAGTCAAACTTGTGGAGTGAAACAAGATATCACTAATGACAATGGATTGAATCATGTACATAATTTCCATTTATCGTCACTATCGCACTTTAATTCTTAATTTTTAACTTCTCTGTAAATCCAGCATTTGTCTAAACTAGTCCCTCGGACAGACGCGGAGGAAAAAGTGAAGATAAGCTAACTTAATGTATAGAAGAATGAATATATATATTCACACAAGTCCAGGATACACAACCAAGCCACATTAAGTAACAGTACAAATACAACAAAAATCCTCATGGGTAAGAGATGTGTATAGTGAGTTTTAGTCAAGAACTAATAAAATACTTCTACTAGGTCATTAGAATGAGGTAAATATGAAAACACTAGTTCACAAAGCAGTTTTACAGTTTATTAATTCTAACATAACTTGTGGCGTACCATGTCATACAATATTGCTTAATTACAATGAAGAACTTAAGTGTGAAAATGATATTCCAACGTCCTAGAAGAATCCGTTGTATAGGCATTTTAGTTATGAAATAAACATAACAAGCTACTTACAAAACTTTCTGTATGATGGATTAGTCTTCAGATTTACAGTTGGCACGGTGCTATTGGAAAACTAGGTAGCATCTGGAAGCTGTTTCCCCCATTACGGGAATCCCTAAACAATGTGGAACCCCAGATTCCGTTCAATGGGCTTCAGGGTGACAGACGTGTAAATATTCGCACCAATTGGCCGGGGACCCCAGGGGTTAAGAATTTCCACTTCATAAGTTAATGATATGGGAAAAGAACATTCTAGTGTAATAAGTGATAAACTATGACCACTTCCTACAAGTCTCAACCTCCTATAGGTAGTACCTTATCCAATGACAGGCTACTCACTACTGAGGAGGTCCCATAATAGAAACGAAACGGCTGTTTATTGCTCTGAATTGTGATTAATGCTCTAATAACATTTATTCTGCGATGAATCAAATCAAAACGAAGTTTATTTAATCTCACTCACGAATCCACCATTACTTCAACTACTTTGAAACCATTTTTACACTTGTTAACATTAAACGATCCAACCATCATGTGGTCGCTTTTTGTATACAAAATCTGAATGTGTATTTTTCTTTTCTCTAATCAATCAACTTTCTGATAGGTTGCAGTTTGGAAACAGTAGTTGTTGTTCTAGTTATCTCATAATCTACAATAACTAGCGATTGTAATAAACCGATGGCACACCAGTTTACAAAGATAACTTAACTTTACTACTTACTTACTTATGCCCGTTACCTTCCTCGCTACTTCAACAAGAAACAATTGATAATGAAAATTATTTTGGAGAATAAAACTGGAAGGTATTAACCGTTGGGAACTTGATGAAACTACCGGCTAATTATGGCCGTGGTATTGTTGTTGACGACGATGATGATGATGATGGTAATCTGGATAATGATATTCCGTAAAACCATTCATAAATAAGCGAGTAAACACTGTAACCACTTAGACGCGATAATAAAATGCTCTAGCTATATCCAGTTCACTAAGAACATGAGCAAGGAATAAGTTAAGGTGAGAATGGAAATATTAAGATCCTTATTTTGGTAAATTAAAACATGAGTTCTTATAGGCTTTAACACTCAGGAGAGATTAACAAAATGAGGAAAACAAATCCATTACATCGCTGATTATTAGTCTATGCCATGTAAAAGCAAATATCTATCGGGTCTGTGCGATACCGTGACCAGATTTGCCATCTATTAGATCTGAGCCGTGAAAACTGAAATGTATGCTTCTTTTTATAAACATAGAAATGCTCTCATAATGAATTTAATTATATAAGCTTAATCTATTTAAATTAGAAACTTCCAAGTACTTCAGTATCAGCTAGAGAACTAATGTAATGTAGCAAGTTGGACGTTCATTTATGGACAACAGAAGAGACCTATGTATGGTTGGGGATAGTTCGAGGGACAAACACCAGGATAAAGTTCATGCTAGTTAGCACTCGTATCAATCAATGTCACGTAAGTATTTAGATACGGTGTAAAACCGGATTCATGATTTCAAAGTTGCAATGGTTATTCGG